>JACFYI010001994.1:1091178-1102628 GCA_014898755.1 Handroanthus guayacan
ATAAACATAAAATCGTAAAGATTATAGATGAGTTTTAGGATACTAACCATTAAATTTGAAGAATGTTAGATGATTAGAAGTTGGATGATATTTTTGGGAGAGAAAGAGTTTTTGGAAGAGAGTTTTTGTGTAGTGAGAGAATTTTTATGGAGAGAGTGGTGAAAATGAAAAAGGCAAAAATGTTCAAGTGCACTGAACTTAGATAATTGAGTACTGGAAATAGTGTTTCAGTAAATATATATGGCCCATTGGATATATTAATTAAAGGCCTACCCTTATGCGTAGAAATAGAGCCTAGTGGCCTCTCCTTACTTGTCTTACAGCCCATCAAATCATTAGAATGATCATGTATCGGAGTTGGGCATTGGGCTTGGTTTTCTTTATCCTTTGACAGTCCAATAATCAATCTTTTAGTGGGAATGTTTCTCCTTTGGTGTAGGGGAGATAGATTGATTGTTATCATCACTCTCCAAATAAAACTTTCCAATCTAGTCCTCATGATCCTCATGGTCCTCTCCGCACTTGGCGTGACTTGTTTCAAAATTACTAAAAATATGTCCTCCCCAAATGGTCTTCGAATTTCCCGAGAAGGAAGGTAATCGATGATTTTGCCTTGAATCTCTATTTCGAAACAATCTATCCAACATTGAGAAAAGTGAGAAAAGTCCTTGGCTAGCATACGGAAGTGCTCGAAGCCATGCTTCATATGGAGTAGGCTCGTTTGGATCAAAATTTTCACCATATTGACATTCACGTTCCTTTGTAACATGACCAATACCCCACATGAATAACAGAAGTTTGGAAGCCTTTCATATTGAATTGTAACTAAGAACTATTCTCCACTATGATTAACCATCCGCATTCCACGCAGCAGAGGCTTAGAAATATTCATACGCTCTTTAATTCTCAAGAAATTCAAAAATCAATTACCTCCGAGCTCTAAATCTATCTCCACAAACTCTCCCAATTTCTTGCCAATATGAACAACAACCTCCTTAGTCATCTTTGATATAGGCAATCCTCATGCTTGAATAAAGAAATTACACACATCCAAGTCCACTTCCAATGGATCTTGGTTTTTTAATAACGTATTTAAAATGAGAACATGCTTATCTAAGACCAAGGACATCCTTTCAAGGCCCTTTGCTTGTCTTGAATGTGATTAAACATGAATATCATATGATCCTCCCCAAATTGTCTAATCACAACGCTTCTGCCAGGACTCATAACCCTCGTAATTGTTTCACGAAATGCTTTGAAATTGTAATTCCTTTTAGTCAATAGTCATCCAACCAAAGATAGTTTTGGGTTAATCAAATCAATGCACCAGTTGCTTTTTGGAATCATGACATCCTTCTTATCTTTCCCCACAAGAGTCAGACATTCTATAAATTTTTCGAGATCCGTGGCTAGGAAGATAGATAGGAGAGAACAAACAAAAAGCCACCTACGCACCACAGAGAATAAGAAAACTCCAAAATGGAGTTGAGGACTCTCAATAAGATAGACTTTGCACTCAATTCAATATTTACCATTATCAAACGGGAAATATAAATATGCATTATTTAATTTAACAATATAAAAGCTCATAAATATAAATTTATACATTATAAAATATAATATATAATATTTTATTAAAATATAAAAAATCTTAAATGTTAATGCAATATACACTATTTTACAATTTATAATGCATAAATTTATGCTTTTGATGTATTTTATTCGTTAATATAATTATTATTTATTGTTATTTGACTTGAGTTTTCTTATTAGGTTTCTAACTTTTATCGAATTCAAACTTGATATTAATGGAACCAAATTCTATAGGATCAAGTTTAGATCTAGATTAAGTTTCCATTATAAATTAGTAATGAGGTACTAAATTGGCATTTACAATAAAATGTAGGGACTATTTTAAGTTTAAAGTGAGAGAGTAAATTGGATGTATTAGGCATATTTGTTTTTTTACTTCTTTCGCCTAAAAAAAGTCGAGGGAATTTATCTAGAAGGATGATCTTGAAGATAATTGAAAATACAAGGAGTGATTTGAAATTAAGATAAACTAAGGGACTAAAATGAATTTTATCCCCTATACCATACATAAAGTGCGAGAGCCAAATGTAGTTATGTTTTGTGGTGTTTTTTCATATATTCTTCATAAAATATCCTTAATTTTGACTTGCTCTAATAATCTTCTATAATATAATTTTCTCTCTTAGTATTAAATTGTATATGTATTACAATAATATTATTGACCATTGCCTAATAACTACATACATACCATGAATCATATCTTAATATACATATAATATTTATTTATTTTATAAACATGTATTGAGTGTGCAATAGATGCTAGTTCAACATTTTCCATCTTAGATGATCATGGAACTCATGGTTTTGAGTATTTTCTAATTGATCAAATCAACAAGGTTTAAAATACTATGACTAAATTGCTTCTCAAACTTCATGCCACTAAGTTTTAACCCTTTTAAAATTTTAGATTTGCTCTTCAAAAGACATATTTCGTAGTGGAGTCATACGCAGAGATTATGAAGTGAGATGAGCTATTTCGAACACTAACTCTTTCGTAACCTACAAGCATCCATATGGACCAAATTCAAGAGACGAGTGCCATGTTCTGAATGACCTACAATCAGTGAACTAGTGACTATTTCTTCAAACATCATTTGTTATTTGGTAACTTCTCTATATCGCCAATTATAGTGAAGTTGAGGCAACCAACATGCAATCTAATTTAAGAACTATAAACTAGTCAAACACACCGTTGTAAAAAGCGTGAAAAAGCATGCTTTAGCACATAGTGCATTGAAACACAAGCCCTGTACTTTGCAACACTAGGGCACAACCTACTAATGGAATGTGTATTTTAGCATGCTTTGGGCGCTATAGTGCTTAGCGCAAAAAAAGTGCACTTCGTCAAAATCATTTTTTTTTGAAGTAAACATGTTTTAAAGCTTTAAAAGGGATAATAGAGCAAAATTGAATTAGTCCAGTCCAGAGAGCACTCTAGAGTCCAAACGCTAATGGCTAAACACTACCCTGTGACTGCTATCATATTTTCTCTTCCAAAGTAATCTTCTCTTTCTTTTTCTCCTCTTTCTCGTCTTCCTTCTTCCTAGACCCATCTCTTTTGGGTGCTTTTCTTTTTTCTTTACTATTGTTGCTGCTCCCTTTTTCATTCTTTTTCTTTTTTTCTTCTCCTCTTTTTTTAATTCTTCAATGATCTTTTTAGTTTTGATCCTCAACCTAAATATGTAAGTTTTTAACTGCATCTTGGTTGTGTGGAAAGAATTGTGATGATCATGCGAGTTATCAAGTTATATGAATTATATCAAATTTATGTAACATGAAGTCTTAAATTGCAAAATTCCCAAACTTTTTCAATGTTCATTGAAGAAAGCTAACATTTAGTCTCAAACTACACATCTTTTATATTTAGAATTATCATTTGTTATTTATTTGTAATCATGCTTTAGCTTAAATAGTTAAAATTGACATTGCAATAAATATATTTGATTATGATAAGTTCAGAAGGTTCAAGTAGGGGCAAAAAAGATCCTGGTTGGAATCATGGTACCTTAATTAATCCTAACAAACCTACAAATAGTATTAGATGTTACTATTGCCCAAAAATTGGAAAGAGAGGAATTTCTAGACATGAAGAACATCTTGTTAGAGGTTTTAGAAATGCATTAGCTTGTAAAAAAGTTCCAAAACTCATGAGAGTTCAGATGAAAGAGCTTATGGAGGCAAAGAAACAAGCAAAAAGTACCATGGAACTAGTGCCTCATTTGGATGATAGTATTGATATAGATGAAGAGCAAAAAGTGTGTAATTTTATATCTCAAGGAAGGCGTGCCTCTATTCAATCAACAACCAAAGAATCAAAAGAACCAAAACAAATAGGCCATATTAATCGGTATTTCAGGAAGGATGGTAAAGCAAACACGATGAAGCTATCAAGTGAAAGTGGTACAAAATCAACAGAATGTGTTAATGTTCAGAAGAAGTTGAGGAAAGATGCAATTCAAAAGTTTGCTAGGTGGATGTATGGCACAGGGTTAACTATAATAGCTTGCAGCCTGCGATTGAAGCAATTGGGCAAGATGGTATTGGCATGAAAGCTCCATCTAATCATGAGATTTTGGCATCTTATTTAGACAAGGAGGTCGACCATACAAAGAAACTTTTGAAAGAGTATGGGAAAAAAGGCAACTTCGAGTTGTACTTTAATGGCATATGGATAGAGAGATAGAAAAGGACGGTCATTATCAACTTTTTGGTCAATCTCCAAGAGAACAAATATTTCTAGAATCAATTAATGCATCTGGCTATTCTCACACAACCGATAAGATATTTGAACTGCTTGACAAATTTGTACGGCGTGTAAAAGAGAATATGTTATTCAAGTTGTCATTGATAGTGCAAATGCAAATGTTGTAGCTGGAAGGATATTGATGAAGAAATATCAGAACTTGTATTGGTCCCTATGTGCCGCATGCTGCATGGATTTGATGTTTGAAGACATTTTCCAGATGTCCAAATTAAAAAGAACACTTGAATGGGCAATCACTATTTATGGCTACATCTACAGTAAATCTTTAGAGTTGAATATGATGAGAGCCTTCATTAGCCAAAAAGGCATGATTAGACTAGCAAAAACTCTATTTCCTACTGTATTGAAGAGCTTCCAAAAGAATAAGCTAAACCTAAGAAAGATCTTCACCTCAAATGAGTTGTGTAAAAGCAAGTTTACAAAGAAGCAAATAGGTAAACAAGTGCAAAGGATTATATTGGTGCCTTTTTTTTGGAACATTATTATTTATTGCATTAAATTTGGTCGTCCCTTGATCGAGGCACTTCGTTTGGTTGATGGTGAGAGAACACTAGTGATGGGTTATATTTATGAAGCAATGAACAAGGATAAAGAGAAATTGCGATTGCTTTCGATAAAAATAAGGCAAAGTATAAAGAAATTTTTTATATCATTGATCGGAAATAGAATTGTCAACTACATCAGTCGTTGCATGTAGTTGGTTATTATTTGAACCCTCAGTTCTTTTATAATAATCCAAAAATAGAAGAAGATGGAGAAATTATATTCGGTCTGTGGAATTGCATTGAGAGATTGGTCCCATCGATTGAGGATCAAGATAAGATTGGTAACGAACCGAGTATATACAAAAGAGCTAATTGAATTTTCAAATCTGTTCCAACAGCAGGACAAAGAACATTATTTGCATTAGGTAAGATTAAGAATTAGTATTTCTAATATATTCATAGAATTATACATTTGCCCTTTGTTTTTATAACTTATATGATTGTATTTTATTAACTTTCTTGCAATTTCTTCTAGCTAAATAGTGGTCTTTATTTAGATCTTCGACATGAATTTTATAAAGGCTTGCCTTAAAAATTATAAATCTTACTTGCGGCTCTTCCAGTTGTGAGAGAAATTTGAGTAGGTTTGAAAATATAAGGCTATAAACAAGTTAATCTGTATAACTCTTTAGTAGTTATCTATATAGAGATGATACGAATTATATTAACTTCTTATTTGTTTTATTCCTTCAATATCTTCATTCCAAGAAAAAAATTCTGCTGGAGCAAAAATGCTTGGATGACTTGGTCTTCATCAAATATAATAGAGCTTTATTGCGAAGATATGATAATCGTGATCGAATTGATATGATTTTATTAGATGACAATACATTGGATGGAAGTAATGAATAGTTGGTGGGGGAGATGGAAATAATGAATGGTTGGTGGGGGAGAACAAAAGAGAAAGATAAGGATGAACTTGTGTTTGACGATGATGATTTGACTTGAGATAATGTGGAAGTGGTTGCAAGAGTTAATGAACACTCTTAAAATTTTAGATCTCAAAATTCTAGTACCATGGTCTTAATTTATTCAAGGGGTACAGAAGCAAATCATCAACTTCAAGGACAACAAAGAACACACTGGGACAACAAAGAACACACCGAGCTCATCTAGGTCAACCTTTCCAGAAAGTGATGAAGAGGAATTCGACATCAATCAAGATGATAAGGATGAAAAGAGGAGAATGATAATGCGTGCTAAGAATCTTGTGATGATGACAATGAACTTAAATTAAATGAAGACGATGATTAGAGTTAGAGAATGGAGAGGTCTGTAATTTGGTTTTGGACTTTAAAACTTAATTTGCTTGCTTTGCTTGTTTTTTAAGTTTGAACTAAAGATTTGGGTTGTGATGTATTATGGTTTTTGGTCATTTGTACTTTGTAGTTCATATTTTGTCTTTTGTGTTGTGATTTGGATGTTATGGTATATGAACTTGTGTTCTCTTAGTGAGTTTTCTTTGCTTGTTGCAAAAATATGGCAATTATTCTTGTTATTTTGAATATTTTGTTGTTTAAATCATTTATAATAGTTGAATTTGATGTTGTGCGCTATAGCCCCAAAGGACCTATGCACAACGCTATTAACAACTATGGTCAAGTATGTCACGAGTGTGTTTAGTAGATCATCTATTTTTCTTATTACTTTGTTGAACTTATATGAGAGAATGAGTGGGCTTACAAAAGTTTTTCCATAGTGCTCCAAGCTAAATACTCTATGGTTTTAGTCACAACATTTTGTGTTATTACCATGGCAGAGGTTTAGTCATGACATTTTGTATTATTACCATGGCAAAGAGGATCATATCATTTCACTCAATTATTGCTCTGTTTTATTATTTGCAGTAAATTGATGAGGTATCATATACCCATGATCAATTGCTAATTGAAAAGGTTTACTTCATGAAAGAACATATCATTCTTAGCAGTCTTGCAAGGTGCTTCTTGAAATTCTTATTCCTACAATCTATTTTATTTTAATAGAAGCAATTGGCATGTTTTGATCGATAATTTATTTTTCTAGATCGATTTTTGACGTCTTTAGTGATTATTTGCTCTTAGAAAAGCCTTTCTTTCTATGTTGCTTTCAATCGAATTGGCAAATCTAATTCCTAGTGAGAATTAAGGTCCAAAGGCAGTACTCGTGGACCCATGAATTGTAAGACATCTAATAATAATCTAAGGTAGGTAACCTTTATTAATTGCATCAACTATGCAACCTTTATTAAATTTGGCTCGTGTTTCGTATAGGCCCATGACTCGTGTGAAATGAGACAATGCCATCAAATTATTATCAACTCCTTGCATCTAATGCTAAGGAACCGACGATTATCTGCATCAAACACATGTTTCATCATTCGTGTGAGAATACATATTTAATATTGGCATTCCATGTCACAGTCCTATTAGTAGAAGGTAAGGATAATTAAGTTTAACTTAATTTTAATCATTTTGTGTTGATTTAATATTTTGGAATATACTTAGACTTTCTAAGTAATGGAGTAATGGATTTTGAAAAATTTGCAAGAGCTCATCACGTTTAATTATCCTAACCATGCATTACCATACATTAAAGGATAATAAACATAAATAAGCATAATAATAAAGAGCGAATGATCATGAGCCATAAATCAAATAATATATTTAGAGGCATTAGCATATTATTTATTTAATTTTAGGTGAGTAATTAATAGAATAGATTCTAGCTATTATACATATATCCCATGCATACATGGGGTTGAAGCCTTGAACTCTATCATCCTCCAAGATCCTCTTGCAATGGTCTCCAAAGCAAAAAGAAAAAGAAAACTTCACAAATCTTAAACGACTATTCTCATTACAAGATTGAAAATGAGGCATGCAACTTTTATTTAATTACATACCCAAATTCAACCAAATTGAATTAGATAGCGCAATTTTATTAAAGCTCATGATCATCCTAACATCCATTTAAAAACATAAATTCATCACATAAATGCATGAATTTAATTTACCAAGCGAAGTTAGGTGTTCATCACATAAGCACATAAAATCCTCCAATACATGTACCATTATACATGGTCAAAAATTTTAATTAGTAGATATATGTGTATCTAGGCCTTAATTTTGGAATCAAAACCCTTTGAACAATTCTAGACACCCTAGAAGGATAGAGTAACAATTACATGTCAAAAATAGAGTGAACAAAAATTGAATTGGAGGCTGTCCTCGTTGTCTCTGAGCACAAAACCGTGCACTCGCATCGAGTGCAGACCGCGTTGCGTAATTTTTGCATTTGGTGGATTTTGGCACCATCCGGACTTTAACTCGATCCTTGTGTCATTATATGACATCCTAGGACAATGAAGACAAAATATTTAAATTTCAAAATTAAAACAATATCAATATATGCAATAATCTACTAGAGTCGTTACAAAAGAATCACTCTTACTAAATCTACCATCTAACAATAGATTTGAATCCAATTCATCAACAAGTCACATACATTAGTCTCATGATCTCCAATCCATCAATTGAATGAAGACCACAAGACTTTATATCAATTCATCACATGAATTAATAAATCATACAAATTCCAAAAAACTATGCCATAAATTGGCATTGATACATTGAAAGTGGTGGAGATGATCTCATTGCATCAAAGTAAAGTGCAATGAAAATAAAAATCTCAACAATTGAAATTAAAACTTTCATCACATTATATAGATCATCTCCAAGATCTTCTTATGCCAAAAAGAATTTGAAAAGATTACCTTCAAAATTTTAACACCAAAACTTCATCCAACAACTTTGAATCAACTTGATGATGGATCGGTCCTCTCCATCGAGCCTAGAACTGACAATTAAATTGCAAAAATGGTCTTGAATTCTTCAAGCTTTCAACTTTTGAAACTTGAATCTCCAAAAGCTACATCAAAGATGCACCAAAAACCAAACACAATTTCTTTACCAAGTTTGGCCATAACCTTCATATCTTGATCAACTTTCTTAAATTTTCTTCAATATATTCATACCAACAACCAATATAGGATACCTCTAAAGTGTATCTAAAAACCTCATAAATGAATAGCCAATCAATTAAGCCTAAGTTCTAGATTAGGTTATGGAGAGAGAGGAGAAGATAAACTAACTTGAAGAGGGGATTAGATATTTGGAGAGAAGAAAAAAGACTAAAAATTTGGCAAAATCTTCTTACAAGAATCGGCCATGTTGCCTTTTATAATCGTGTGGCTTTTGCCACATGCAAGAGGTGGTGGAAAGTTCTAGATTCCCACCTTCACTTCTTGCCAATTGGTCCACCTAATATCCACATGATATTTAATTTTGACTTAATTAAATTCCTGATTTATGCCATTATATCAGATGAGCTCTTCCCAAGTGGGTTCTCTTCCAAAATATTCCCACATGGGCCTCTTGAATTAATTTCTAATTTAATTGGCTCAATTAAATTAAGCAATTTATTTAACCAGTTCAATTAAATTAACTTTTCAATTTAATTAGCTGAATTTCATCTAATTAAATTGAATTATGTCCCCATAATTATCAGCCTCTTTTAAATAATAATTAATTTAGGGATTAATTTAACATATTAATTAATTAGATTAATTTAACTCCTCAAACTAATCTGCCGATTAGACTAACCAAATTAGTCAACTACATCCTTTTTCCTTTATCTAACGCTTTAGATCATCTCCAAAATTCTCTAATGATGATAAGAGGCTTTTTTGTGTGACCTTTCAGGTTCACTAATTAATTAGACATGAGCTCGCAACCGTTTGCAATTTCATTAATGAATGCTAAATACGTTGATTTATTGAACTCTTTCAATTAACCACTCTTAGATTAATCTGCATCAATCTCAAGAGTATCAATCTTCACGGTCAATGTTCTAGCATCAAATCATGCAGTCTAACCAATTGGATGAATTAGTGTAGTGCAAACCCATCCACTTATGAGTACAATGCAAATATGGTCCTTTCATTTTCTATTCGCCGATTTTGGACTAAGGTTAAGATATTTGTCAACTCTCTAATCACCTCAATAACAATGATTCTATTCTTAGTAACCAACTTGATTGATCACATATTTAGAAACACTTTTCAAATTGTCATACCACCTTGCAACGGTGTCACTACATCATTTGCCCATGAAAAGAGGCAAATTCCGACTCCCTGATGTATATATGCATTGTTAACACAAGTCTATTCGAATTTAAAATGTCATCATGCCATAGATTCTATTTACTTAGGAATGTTTTAAGATTACGACCATAGCGACTTGTTTCATAATTACCATCACATGCTTAACCAGGTCCCCCAGTCTATTATGATCCCGATAACTTTATCCAAATGCATTCATATAAATAATATTACGCATAAGATGAAGATGGTTATTTATAAACATATGGATGAAACAAGATCGTACCATCAAGAAGTAGTTTACGAGCCAATTCAGTTGGCTTGTTGGGCATTACTATGATAATTCAATGTCTTCCTCTCTCTATTTTTCGAGTTTTTCATCCTACGATCCAGAAATGGCCTAAAGAAATAAATATTACATCAAAAATTTATTTTCTTAATTAAAAATTTACCTTGTCACCTACTTTATCTCATTAGATTAGTAACTTCTTGTGCTGATCAAATAAAAAATGTATTTGTTTTATTCGATGGTGTACAGAGTGCTTATTCCTTAATCCGTACATCTGGATTGTAAAATCTTGCTTTCACTTTTTGTTTCCAAGCTTTTCACTTTTCTAAAATTTTGGATAATCTTTGCCTGGCATCTAGTTGGAATTGCAAGTGTGTAGTGCAAAAGATTATTTTATCAGACTTGAGAAAAATTGATAATCCTCATTATGAAAATAACACCAACTAGGAAAGGCATGTTGTTTTGGAGGTATCTTTTGGCTTCCAAACCAACTAGAACAGTTATAATTAAAAATTTTAATTAATTTAGTATAAGAAAACAATATAACCTAGTAAAATAAGCAATTCCAAGCAACTAAATCTAAGCAAAATCATCCTCAAAGGAAACATATTGAAAGCAAAAGTTATGATAGAATTTCTTGCAAACTCAAAAACACAAAACAAGATGCACAATTACAAGTTGAAAGGCTCACAGTGCCTACCTAGTAAATCAAGAGAACTATCTTTATTAAACCAAAAATCATCAAACACATTCTTTTTAGATTCTGGCATCTTATGCCAATCGTCATAGTAAAAGGGAGTCAATTTTCCATTCTTACGAAAGTACCTACGAACCTAACCAATTTCTTTTTGTCATCACCAATCAGCTGTCTCTTTTGTTAAATTGAACTGCAATACAGTCATTTACACCATCAGAATGCTCAATGTTTAGATCCTAAATATCTTTAGCAAGAGTTGCTTCTCTGATTCTCTTTTTAGAAATCTCAGTGCTAACATTAGTACCTAGGTAAAGTTGCTTAATAGTATAATGAATAATTTGTATAAAAATATAATAAACTTAGAAAGAGAGAAGGGAAATTCACATTATAATCCTTGAAGTTTTACAATGGCCGTACTTTAG
>JACFYI010001994.1:1119931-1148010 GCA_014898755.1 Handroanthus guayacan
TGGCTTTAGCTACTTGTGAGCTTATCTGGATAAAGCAATTACTTCAAGAGTTAAAGTTTGGAGAAATCAAACCCATGAAGTTATGCTGTGATAATCAAGCCGCTCTTCACATTGCTTCTAACCCAGTTTTCCATGAAAGAACAAAGCATATTGAGATTGATTGTCATTTTGTTCGGGAGAAAGTTTTTTCTAAAGAAATTATCACTGAATCTGTTTGCTCAAATGAACAGATGGCAGATATCTTCACAAAGCCACTTAGAGGACCTCGGAATGATTTTATTTGTAACAAGCTCGGAACATATAACCTTTATGCTCTGGCTTGAGGGAGAGTGTTGGAAATAACAAAAGTAATTAATATAGCATAGGAAATATGGAGAGATAGCATAGGAAATATGGAGAGTGTTTAATGCAGCTTTGAAAATAAGCTAAAATAGAATTAATGTTCTTGTAAATATCAGATGTATTTATTTTTCTACTTGTATATATATATGCTGCTGAGTGCCCTAAAGGTCAGTCAAGTCATTCACAGTAAATCTCTACTCTTCTCCATGCATCTTCTCCATCTTTTCAAGATGACATAATACTTGTATGTCCATCACATGAAGCCATTCTCAAAATGAAGTCTAAATTGCACTCAGCTTTCAAGCTCAAGGACTTGGGCCAACTAAAATATTTTCTAAGCTTGGAGATTACTAGGTCTGAAACAAAGATTGTACTCTCTCAAAGGCACTACACACTTCAACTCTTTGACAAAATCGAATATCTAAGTTGCAAATCACCAAATACACCTGTTGATCCCAAGCTCAGACCAAGCGCTACTGAAGGAGGACCTATCCAAGATGTAACTCAATACAGAAAACTTGTTGGCAAACTAATATGCTTGAAAATTGCAAGACCAGACATAGCTTTTCTAGTACAGTAGTTGAGCTAGTTTTTGTTTGACCCCAAGGTGCCTGATTTAGATGTTGTTACATCACCTGCTACGATATCTCAAATCATCTTCAGGGCAAGGAGTATTCTTCTTAGCAGCATCTAAAGTTGGCTTCAAAGGGTTCACTGATTTAGACTAGGAAACATGTCTTGATTCCAAAAAATCAATCTTCGGATATTGCATTTTCATAGTAGATTCCTTAATCGGTTGGAAGCCTAAGAAGCAGCCATTGTTGTAAGGTCTTCCATTGAAGCTGAGTACAGGTCGCTTGCTTTCTTAGCAAGTGAAGTGATTTGGATTAGTCAGTTACTTAAAGACTTTCAAATCTATTTGTCTTGCTCAACTGTCATATTCTTTGATAATAAGTCGGCCATTCATATTGCTAACAATCCTACATTTCATGAGAGAAGAAAGGACGTAGAGATCAATTTACACTTTGTTAGAGAAAGAGTTGTGTCAGTTGATGTCAAGCTGCTTCCTATCTCATTTGAAAATCAATTCACAGGCCTTTTAACCAAAAGATTACATGCAGATCGCTTAAAGGCATTGTCGTTCAAGATGGTTGTTCAAAATCTCACTTCTCCATCTTGAGAGGGAGTATCAAGACACATGTGTACTTGCTTCAGTTAACTTAATTGCCGTTTTCTTAACTAGCTCATAAATAACTTCTTGACAATTACCGTTGAGAGTTGTTAACTTTTTTCTCTCATCTGGTGTTGTGATTTGTATATGTAGATGATCATTCCCCCTGTAATACTCACTTCATATGATCATGTGTATGTTAATTTTCATCTCAATAAAGTTTGCTCTCCATTCCTTCAATATCTCTTAGTTTTTATCTCTCAATAACTTGAGGTTGTAATATGTTACGTCCACAAAGTGAAATTTAAACATGTAAATTGACTACTTGGAGAACAAAGTACAACTCAAGCCTTTAAATTGACAATTCCATCCTAGACATTAGCACATGACCCTACGAGCGATTACATGAAACTAAAACAAAACCTCAGGTTTCTCTTAACTCCAAAAAATTTTGCCTCATTAGACAAAGGAAATCAACTATAAAAGATCTTGGTAGTAAATTGTTGAATCCCCCTTTAGTGTGAATCGTTTACATTTGGGAATAAATTGCGTAAGGTTGATCTCATTCGGCTGATTTCATCACCAATTGCTTAACAACGAATTTTGGACGCAACAGTTTCATGAATTCGGAATTAAAATTGAGGAATAATGATTTTTAAAATAAAACTTTGGAGACTAAGCATGCAATTTCTCCCATTAAAACAATTTTCAATTATGGCAACAGCAACAAAAACAAAAAAGCCCACGCGTTTTCCGCCTGAGGGCACCTAATCGACAATGGCGTAGTTTTCACGCTGGAATATAATTAAAGAATTTTCTTTTAGTTTGACTTTCTTTCAAAAGCCCATAAAAAATGACTCAAAGACTTCAGCATAATTTTTATTTTTCATGTTCACATTTATGCCCACTGTCCTTCAAGATCTAATCTCGACCGTCAAAGTTAAGCTAAAAGGCAAAGGAGAAAAAGATAAAAAGCGAAAATCTCATCTCCCAATTCTCTCTCTGCCTTAGTTAAAAGCGAAGCTGCCTCGCTGACGCGGAGTACTCGAACTTTTCCAAAGTCTGATCCTAATTTCGTTTCCTCTACTTCTCTAAAGAAAACATTGTGGGCTACAGTGAAATTGTCGGAGAAGAATGTCTGGAGGGATTGCTCGCGGACGGCTCGCCGAAGAACGCAAAGCCTGGCGAAAAAATCACCCGCATGTACGATCAAGTTTCTTTTAGAATTTCTTCTTGCTCGCGTTTGTTTTATCTGTTTTGTGGGTAATTTCGTTAATTGATTGATGGGAAATTGTTTTTGAATTCTTTTAGGGTTTTGTGGCTAAACCAGAGACCCTTCCTGATGGTACGGTGAATTTAATGGTGTGGCAGTGCATTATCCCTGGTAAGGCCGGGGTAAGTATTTAATTTTATTATTCTTTGAATTTTTTTTTTTTTTGATCAGGTTAATGATATTTTTTATTGTGGGCCGCATTTGTTATGCGTTAACGCTGGGTAGATTTGGCTTCTGTGGACTTTTAGTTTCTAAGGTATAATTATGTGTAAATTGTTTGAATACTGTCAATTATTTAATTGTGATAAGGTGCTTGAATTCTCTAATTGTTAGAAATCTTTAATCTTTTCTTGTTGAAAAATTTGGTCCTTTCTTATCTGGAGCTTCAATTAGAAGATGAGTTACCAGCAATGCCATGTTTGGTTTCAATGTTTGCTTAAGTAGTTTCGCATTCTTTTGGCTGTTAATTTATATTGGGGTAATTTGTAATCTGCTCGTGTTGATGGTTGGATGTCCATAACAACAAAACTGGGGTTATTGACCTTTTTGAAACTCGGTGTTATCTAAAGCAAGGCCTCATGTTAAGATCTTTATCAAATGGGGAAATTCCAATTATCATCATCTGTTAACATGTTGCATCTCCTTTTGGACTTATTGCCCTAACCTTTTGAGAGTTAAGGTTTATTCACCATCTACCAACTAGCACGAGCGTCTTTTTAAGTGAGAATGCTGCTCCTAACTGACAGTGTTTCACTAGCTACAGTGATTTCTAGCTAGAAAGTTTAAGATGGCATTTCTTGTAACGGATGGATAGAGGGAAGGAGAAAACAGAGTCAGCCCCATCAGACATGAACATCCTTATCCTTTCCCAGTAAGTAAAGAAAATGGAAAAATTAAATAAATAGAAAACAATAAAGAAAGAAATAATCACTCTCACTTAGAGATTGCTTCTGTTGTAGTTTGCACGTGTTCCTGTGCGTTGGAACTGGGAAATATGCTTGCACATCTTCATTTTTTTTATTGCATAGCCTCATTTTAATGTCAATGGTTAATGTTAGATTTATTTTAGCCATCAATACTTGGACAATATAATAGAATGATCTAGATATTGTCTTTAATGTATTCGGACGATAGCAGAAAAATTGTGTTTAAGTTTTCTCCTAATAAAATCATTGACAACGAAACTTTGGATTACTCTGTTCAAACAGAAGCATCTTGATTTCCAGACCATAAATGTCCAATTGAGTAGTTGAGATTTCTTCAAGATAATGGCAGCAACTGCCAAGGTTGAGATCATAAATTTCTGACCTATGTCAAATGGTATGGGTGAGAATGCGTAAATTTATCAAAATTTAAAAATAATTATACAAATTCATAATTTAATTGAATGAAGTTTACAATTGCCGGCAATGCAAAAAAGTCCACAAATATTTATTGGAGTGGGGCCCCATGCAAGAGTTTAATAGTTTATCAATATTTCCTGACATTGAAACCAAAGGTTGTGATTGGATAAATTGTAAACTCTAGTTTTGTTGGCTTTCCATTTTTTTTTTTGCTCCATAAAATTTTAAGAAGGCGTTAGTAGTCAATAGAGTTAACACCTCCCTTTATGTATTATATATTTAATTATATTAAATTATAATTACAAAGGGAGGCGTCAATTCTATTGTGCCTCACTGTATATATAATGTAAATTATCAGTCCGTATTATTTATATTTTTTTGTACAATAATTGTTCTGATGCTGCATTTTTGTGTCGCCATGGCGGCATCAAAATTATAGATATAATTATATGTATGCTTGTATAATTATAGATATATTTATTTTGATTATCTTATAAATATGTATAATTTTACATATATGCAAAAACGTAAAGACAAGAAAAAATTTCTTTGAAATTACAACCAGACAATTAGTTTTCATTTTCTTCTCCTAGAATTTCATCCAATATTATATATATATATATATATATATATTATATCACATCAAAGTAATCATTGCATTTACATTTTAAAGAACCCACCACAAGAGATACGCAATATCTAAAATTTTCTGTTAACTTACTACTCCATATTTTTTCTCATAAAATCAATTCCCAAAATTGACTTTCCATTTAATTGTAACCTATGTCTGGTTTAAGGATGTTGATGAGGAAAAGAAAATTTTTGTGCCTAAGAATGATAAAATCAAAGAAATATGAAATCTAAAGTTTGGTTGGTTATCCAAAGAAAATATTGAGGAAAGAAATAATGAGGAGAAAAGTCATAATGTATTATAGAAGGAGGACAGAGGCCTAAATAAGCTTTTCCTCATTTTCCTTACCATCTTGTGAGGAAAATGATTTTCCCTAGCTAGACTACATTTTCCCTCAAGTTTTCCGTTCCTTAATATTTGCCTTACCAACCAAACACACAAAATTGTTTTCCTTTAGCGTTTTCTTTTTCTCACCAAAATTCTTGTACCAAGCATAGTGTTGGTGATTTCATTGTCCACAGACTCCACACCCTATGATAATCAATGTAGACCAAGTGAAAGGTCGAAGGTAATAGAACTTATAAACTAAAATCCAACAGGAGATAATAAAGAAAATGATAAGCAGTGAGCCGAAGTCAAGCTATTGAATTCATTGGCGTTGCTCTTTCTTTTTTGATTTTTTGTCTGGAATCTTCCTTTGAAGAAAGGAAAGAGATCGTTCCTCCCTGTTCTTTTCACTTTTTCTGTTCCTTTTCTCTTTTGTCTGGGATCAAACCCTTCTTTCTCTGTTGAAAATGGAACCCACTCAGATTACCATCATTTTGTCACCACCATTGACTGACTGTAGTTTGGTTATAGCAGAAATGACTAGAAGATAGAGTGTTGTGCAGCGCTGCTCCTGCACCAAGAGATTAATTCAAACTCTGGCCTCAGAGCAGATAAAGTTTAGTGTATTATATGAATTGGGCTTGACATGAATACAACGTTCCTGATGTTCACATAGATATTTACTTGTGGATTTTCTACTGTTGACGGTTATGATGGCCATTTCAAGTTGTGTTCTTAGTCACTTTTGCGTTTTACATATGAAGTTACAAATTTTTTTCCCCCCTTTTTTGTTCTTTCATCTTTTAAAAGGAGTAAGTTGCCTCTCCAATTTCTCTGTTTCTGATGCTCAAAATAAGGCATTGCTTGCAAGCAAAGCTAGCTCATATCATGAATTTTCTTATCTTAGGTTCAAATTGGTAGGTGGAACGAAAAATATGCCTGTGATGTTTTCTGTCATTTTGCACCATTTTCTAGTATTCTGGTCACCAGATATATTTAATCATCGGTGGTCTTGCAGACTGACTGGGAGGGTGGTTATTATCCGCTTACAATGCACTTTAGTGAAGATTATCCAAGCAAGCCACCAAAGTGTAAATTCCCCCAAGGCTTTTTCCATCCTAATGTGTACCCGTCTGGGACTGTGTGCCTGTCAATCCTCAATGAAGATAGTGTAAGTACCTTCCTGTTACTTATTTGCATACTGACCAGAAGTCGTTGATTTACTGCCCTCCTTATGTTCATATACAAATTATGATTGTTATTCTGTTTCTTAAAACTGCTAGGGATGGCGGCCAGCCATTACGGTGAAGCAAATTTTGGTTGGAATCCAAGATTTGTTAGATCAGCCTAATCCTGCAGATCCAGCCCAGACTGAGGGGTACCATATGTTCATCCAGGTTTTACAGTTTCCCTGAGCTGAAATTTATTAGTCTATGATCTCTAGAAATTAGAATATCATTATTACCGCTGCTTTATCTTTGTCATGTCATTTATTGTTACATATTTTTGTTGGTCTTTCATGTGTCTGGACGAATTACACTATGTTATAGAGCAATTTTCAGTTTTTGTCATATTTCTCATTTCAAATATGCAATTTGTTAGTCTTCATCCGATCCTTATCCAGGAGTGTGTGTTTGAAAACAAAGCATTCTTGAAATAAAGTGGGGAAAAACGTTGGTTTGCATCCACCATATCATCTTCATAAAGAATTCCCTCCCTTCTTTGGGAGATCCAAATAAAGAATAAGAAGAAAATGATCAAATGAAGCAAAGTAGGAAAAAAAAGGGGAAAAAAACACACACACGCACCCCCCTCCCCCCGACGGGTCCTGAGTACTTATTCATGTACCAATTTTTTGTCTCCTTTTGCAATGCGTTATAAGTTGACTTTAGTTAAGAATCACACAAAGAGCTCCCATCAGGTTTTTATTAAAGCCAGAAAACTAATTTTGTTATCACCAATGCAGGATGCTGTTGAATACAAGAAGAGGGTCCGACAGCAGGCGAAGCAGTATCCTTCTCTTGTCTGAGTACATAATTGTTCAATTTATCATAATATTGTTTACTTTCAGTGCAAATTTGTTTCTGGGAGGTTTTCTATTTGAAAAAAGACTTCTATGATGAGGCAAAAATTCTTGTTTGTATGTCTTTGTGTGGATATGGTCTAGTCTAGTGATAACTGGTAATGTATCGAGACCTGTAACCTGGTTAAATGGCTAACCAGTTGCTCAAATTATGTAATTTATGTTCTGACTATGGAGATGGTTTTTAGAGAACTGTTAATATTGGTTGCTGTTGTCTTTTAACTTGCATTTACTCTATATTTTTACCAAAACTTTCGTTGCGCCAGTTTCTCTAGGTTCATTTGGTTCATACAGTTTTGCCTAGATCGAGTGGAGGGAGGGTGTTGCTGTTTTTGCTTCTAGGTTTGTTCTGGGTGCGGTTTGGAGTGCTTAAGGAAGGGCCGGGGCAGATGTGAGGTTCGTTCTTCTGGTTTCTTATTTTTCTTTAATTTTTTAATTTTATATATTTATTAATAAATTGACTTATTGACATTTTTTAGTCTAACTTATATATATTTTGAAGTAATAATAATTTAAAACCATTCTATCTATATTTTATAACTATTTTTCTTTTTGTTTTTTTATTTAATTTTGAATTAAAATAAAAATTTACTAATATTTAAATACTCACTTAAACTTTGTAAGTAATTTAAAACTATAAGATCATACTAGTTCTAAACTTTTGTAATCATCTTTTTTGTTGATTAATAAATAAATATAAGAAATTTTTTTTAAATAAGCTATAAATATCTGAAAGCTTAAATCGTAATTAAAAGTTGCTAGAGGTATAGAGAAGGAATTGGATGGGAATAAGGTTGATTTAAATAGAAGAAAAGGTTCTCTTTTGGTTTTGTATCTGTGACGTAGGGAGATTGAGAGAGAGAGGAAAAAATTAAAGATTTCACGTGGTACTTAACCGAAAATCGGTATAATCGATTTCGTGCAATTCGATTGATTGCTGAGTTTCATAGGATCAATTTTTTTTTAAGGTGATTACATCCCGTTATTACATTAATATTATTATATCGATATATTTTTTAAGATTTAATATATGAATTAAACAATACAATTTTCTAAACTATCGGATAATAGATAAATAATATCATATAGTAAACAAAACTCGTACACTACTAGTGAAATATGAACATACATGTCGTCTATAAAAAAGAGAGATGGAGTCACTTCATTTAAAGAAAGACTACTCTTCAGGATCAAGTTTATGCAACTTAAGGAATGATAAAAGAAAGGAAGGAAAAAAATTAATTTTAAATGAAGATGAAGTAGAAGAGTAGATTTTAAATGGACAAATTGAAACTTGAAAATCATCGTTCTGACTCTCGAAAAATGTATGGAAGGCGATTGACCAATTGTCTAATTCTTTTCTTTTTATTTTATTTATAGTTTGAATAAATTAACCAATATTATGTATTATTATCATTTACATATTTGTTTAAATTCATATGAGTAATGTAAAATAATTAAAATTACACCAGCCCATACTATAGGTAAAATTCATTTTAGCTCCTAAATTTTAGTCACAATTTCAAATCAGTTCTTATGTTTTTAATTATCTTCAATGTCATCCCTCTTAGATAAACTCCAATAATTTTTTATGCAAAAGAAATGAAATGACAGAAAGGGCCTGCACCTCCAATTTGCTTCAGTCCTTAAGTTCTATTGCAAATGCTAATTGAGTTCATCATTTCTAATTTATGATGAAAACCTGCTTGTATACTCTAATGAAAATTCTCAAAATGCTAATTTTCTAGGAATCTGTATACAATATTAAAGACTTCGATTCATTCTTAAAAATAATGAAGAAAAAAATTATTAATAATTTATTCATTAGTATCTCGTAATCATCTAAATTAAGACGCATTCGCCCATCCTAAAGCTATAAATGGGTTAGATATGGATCAAAACTGCTAACCGAGAACTCTGAACAGGTCAGGTCTAGATCAAATCGAGATAATCCAAATTCAAACTAAATTGTCGATTTCTATATTTGAATTCGATCCAAGATCCCATAGGATTTGGGTCCATTGATGCCAACTCCGAATCCAATAAAATTCAACATCCGAAAAGAAATTCTAACTCAAATAACAGTAGACAATAATTTAAGTAATAAAATAGTTTAAAAATATATCTCAAAGATTATATTCAATTATTAAATCATAAATATATCATCAATACATCAACATAAATACTTTAATAAATTGAAAGATTGAATACATCAACAAGTATTAGCAAGCTATCATACAGTAAAATCAAAGTTATCATGCGGTAGGAAAAAATCCACATGCATTTAGTGAGAATCAAACTTATAACCTCATAGTTATGAGACATCCCCCTAATCAATGAGACTAGCGCTCATCAGCTTCAAAAATATAAATTTATACATTACAAAATGTAATACACACACACACATATATATATATAATATTCATTACAATAATAAAATCTCTTAAACATAATGCAATATATATTATTTTACAAATTATAATGCATAAATTTATACTTTTGATGTATTCTATTTGCTAAACAATGTAATATATCTTTAATATAACACCGTTATTTGGATTAGATTTTCTTATCAAATTTCTAACTTTTATCGAATTCAAACGTAGTATTAATGGGCCCAAATCCTATAGGATCTTTGATCAAATTCGGATCTGGATTAATTTTTCATTATAAATTAGTAATGGGGGACTAAATTAGAATTTTCGATAAAACGTAGGGACTAATCTGAGTTTAAAGTGCGAGAGTAAATTGGAAGTAGAAGGGATTTTTTATTATTTTATTTCTTTTGCCCAAAAAAAGTCATGGGAATTTTATCTAGCAGGATGACCTTGAATGTAATTAAAAATACAGGGTTTGATTTGAAATTGAGGTAAAACTTTGGGACTAAAATGAATTTTATCCTTTATACTGTACATAAAGTGTGAGAGGTTGGTGGTGTGTTTTAATGTGTTCTTCCTAAAATACATTTAATTTTAACTTGCTCTAATAATCATCTACAATATCATTTTCTCTTTTATTTTTTGATGACCAAGAACTTCCAGTCGCTACTAAAGAGTGCAATCTGGGTAAATTTCGGGATTATGCAAATAATGTTCTCTTAATATTATATTATATATGTATTAAATTAAAATTATTAATCATATTATAATTATTAAATACATGCAATTTGCATCATATCCCAATATACCTGTAACATTTTACTTATTTTTGGCGTGCGCATTGGGTGTGCAATAGATATTAGTTCAAGAATAATAAATTTGTAATTTTTCTTAAAAAAAATTTTTAAAATTTTTTTAAAGTTTGAATTTACGTAAATTCCGGTTTCCAAAATATTTTTTGCTGCGAGTTGAAATTTGTAAGAAATATGCAAATGTTAATGGGCATTTAAACTTTGAAAGATGGTTCTTTTTTATTTATTTATTTATTTTTTTTTCTTTCTCTGTAAACGAGCCAAATTTTGGGAGTATTTTGTAAATTGCATTTAACCTTTATTTTTCGACTTAACAGATGTCGAATACTATTATGCCATGTATATTAATCATCAATCATCGATAACTATTAATAATTAGTAGAATTTATAATAAATTAACAATCAACGGAATAATCATCTCAACACCCTTTACGTTTTGGCTTAATAAAAAGAAATACTCCACGTGATTGGAATATATTATAGCATTCCTTACATTAGCTCAGCTAGCAAAAGATTGTGGAGCCTGTCTAATTACAATGTTACACTTTACTAAATTTTTCACCACTTGAGTTAGCAGCATTTAATGTTATTGCAATTTTTTAAATTACAGAAATTAACCGATGTTGGATCCGGCATATGGAAATTAAATTTTGATCAACCTAAGATATGATTTGTTGGGTCCGTATTTATTTTGAGGCTTGTGTGATCAAAATTGTCTAGTCTATCTTTATAATCGGGGTCAGTATGATCACAATTGATGGATTCATCTTTACAATCGAGACTAGTTTGATCACAATCATTGGGTTCGTCGTCTTTATATGAGGCTAGTGTGATTTCATATGCATAAAAAACATTGGTCGAGGCAAGCACTTAAGCTCTATTTCTTTAAGACGAATTTGCCCTGACATGATACTTACGATTTTGGCAATCGTTTCCCAAGATACAACAACCACTTCTAGAGATAGCAGCATTGCAAATCTCTAGAAACAGCGAACTTCAAAGTGTATCGAACTCTTTATATCACAATTTCGAATATTAATATCAAATGATGGCTATAAAATCCATACTTCTTTATAGCATCTCGATACCACTTCATGGATACAAAATCCATACACTTTGTAACTTAAACTAGCTACAAAGCCGTGATGAATATGAATCCACATGCCATTACATGCTTATGGATTCAATCCATGAAAATGAGACAACTAGGGAAATCTATTTATAAATATTTAAAGATTGTTTTCCTATAGACATGACTCTTATGAAAGTACAAATATGTCTTTTTGCACTATAGAGTCATAACTGTTGAAAAATAAAATGCTAAAATAGTCGTATTTCTCTTTTTAATAATTAACATAAGCAACATACTTTAGCAGTAATTTTCATTCACCTGAAATTAGTTTTGAATAATTAAAATTCACTTAATTAATTGGTAAAACCCAATTTAACAAAACCAATTTTCCAACCATCGATAATTAGTCAAATATCACGAAATGTTGAGGTAATTATCCCACAACAACATACAGCAAATGGTGTTCTTCAAAGTCGTTGCGATTTGTCAACAGAACGTAGTAAGATGTCCAATATGTGAAAGTGATAAATAACAACCTAAATGAAAAGCTTGGTTATCTTAATGAACCATAAGTCAATAAAGCGTAATGTATGAGAAAAGTAGGTTGTATCCAATTTTAGCTTAATTTATGTAAGTTATTTCTGTGATAAAGACTAGTAATCTAATTATCAAAAAAAAAAAAAAGGGAAGACACTAATAGATCTTGTTTGTAGTATAGTATTTTATTCAAGTAACCTACGGTTGATTCCTTTGTTGTCACGGGGAGCTATAATGAATTAGGAGCTTAGGAAGTATGGACAAATTTTCAACATCATAGGATATTTTCCTACAATTTGTCAAAGTTAGGAGGAGAAAAGCTAGGAGTGTGGCCACTGCGTGCTTCAACCAATACATGACTTTCTGTACATAATTACTTTGGCGTGACAAGAGGTGAATAATCAAAATAGGGTATAGTTTGTTCTCTTTAATTGTTACAAATATATGTAGATAGAGGAAAAATGACAAAAAATTATAGTTTGTTATAAAAAAGAGATTTTAATACACTTAATAGCGAAAAAAAAATATGTTTATATTATCACTACGACAATTAGGGATACAAGTATAGTGATTGTCTAGTGATAATGAAAATTTTCTTAAATAATTATAGTGACAATTTTTTTTGTCACTACATTGTCAGTATGAATATGTCACTAATTATTTATAGTAACAATTTAAAACACCACTTGTTGTTACTAATGAGTTGTATAGTAACAATACAATAATTATTGTCACTTAATGCATATTATTAGTGATAATTTTTGTGTCGTCAGATTTTTTTATCACTCATATTAATTTTTTTTTTGTAGTGCAATTTAGTCACTAATTAACTTGAATTAGAGAGTTATTGTTAGGTATACATCTCTCTAGAAACCCGAAATATTTCTATCAAGTTGGCCATTCAAATCATTTTTCACATTAGTTAACCGGATTCAAAAGTAGAGATGACAATAGGGTGAGGGGGACAGGAAATGCATTCTTGCCCCGGTCCTAGGCTCAACTCTCTTTCTGTTCCATTCTCTTCCCCATCTCCAATACTCGTTAAGTCCTTTCCCTATTGAGCCCCTCCAGTTTCCAATGCACCAGCCGTTCGTCTTCTCAAACCTTAAGAACATAATAATCATGATGATGATGACGATAATGATGATGATAAAATTCTCATAGCTTGTCATGGACACATAATAAATAGTCAGATAATATTAAAAATTAAAAAGTTTATCTTTATTTCCTTTTAAAATAATTTTAAAAATTAATTAAAGTATTTTATTAAAAGATAAAAAAGTTCAAGATACAAAAATGTTATTTCAGACTTGCGTCTGAAATATAAGGATAGTGCTAGGGGTGAAATTTTTTCTATCCTCATTTTCTCTTTACGAAAACTTCCTACCCTGTTGTCATTCCTATCAAATCAATGTAGAAATCTTTTTATTGCCAAATCTACCCATTCTTATGACATTTTCCAAGACTTCTTATCTCCCCCAAAACCTTACCACGAGAAGTCTTCTACATCAAGACTATTGACCCCTGAAAATAATAATCACACACAATTTTCACTTGGTGTCGGTGACTAACTACGTCGTGTGGGAAAGAGACAGCGCTAATTAGGTGCGCATTAATGGGCTTTTGACTTTTGGGAAAAACATTAACATAGGATGGATGCCTGAACAATAATTGAGGTTTGAGAGTCCCCAGTCCGAAAGATTTGCTTCAGATTTACTCAACCTCAGCATTAACTAACATTGTATGCTTCCCGTACTATTGCTCAGTCCATGTTCAATGTCCACACTATTCAAATCAGACCAAAAGGAGTGTTGTGTTTTTGCAAAATAGGGTAAAGTGCTTTTTACTCTGTTCTAAAAGATAAATTGTAAAGTAACGATCCCAAATTCGTTGTCGAGATAAAATGTTCATTAATTTTGAAATATTGTTCCTCTAGCTTATTATAAGGGATTTTGTCCTAAAAAAATGCTTCAAAGTATAAGAGAGGAGGATAGCTTATCAACAATAATATGATTTCGAATCTGAACCAAGGATTAGATAGTAAATCAAGGGATTCTTAACTTTTGAACGCAGAAGATCTAAGATTAATCTCCTAACCAATCCTTAGTAATCAATTCTTTTCTTATTAATGATTGGGTCCCCCTCTTTATGTGGAATTAAGGAGTATTTATAATTCTAGAGCTAATTTTTCTTATTGGGCTGATACAATCGCTGGCCTTCTATTTTTTTTCTTATATTATCTATAATTGTCAATCCTTGTTCGCTTCGTTGGTCACATTGTCCTTTTGCCCTTGAGAGCCCTATTAGTTATATTAGACAGAAAATTTTCCTATAAAAATGTAAGTAGGTAGGCAGTTAGTTACATTTTAAAAAAGGGATAATTACCTCAACACCCATTGATGTTTATTATAATTACCAAAACACTCCCTGATATTTAGATAATTATCATTACTTTCCCTGAGATTTGAATAGTTATCATCACACCTTCTAAAAATTCTAAACATTACAAGTACGCCCCCTGGATAAATGGTGTAATTGTAATACCATATGTCAAACTGAGAGTCTAACTGTTATTATGCATATATGCAGGGAATGTAATTGTAATTATATATTAATTGCACTACACATTAGGATGTGTAATAGTAATTATCTAAATATTTGGGTCTATTTTGATGATTAGTCAATCTTAGGGGTGTAGAGGCAATTATCCCTTTAAAAAAATATAAGAAGACTTGGTGGTTGTTATTTTTCATAAAGGGAGTTTTTTGCACATTTCATTCTTGATAAGGGCAAAATGTCATTTTCATTTTTTTTGGGAATAAAGAGCAAAATGTAATTTTCTTTTGCATAAAGGGTAAACTTTAAGTTACCATTTCAAAATGTATAGAATCTGCCCCTCCGAGATCTGCGGGTGCTAAAGTGTAATTTGTAAATTCTATTTTATTGTTGTAATGATGCTAGTTGCAACACCGAGATCATTGCTCTTGAGTAATCCAATGGAATGTGTGAATCTCATTTTTCATTTGTTCTATACGGTACAACTTAATTATTTGTTTCTTCTACTAATGTGTGTGTATACTTGTAAACACACACACTCAACATACGACCAATTTATGCTTGATATGTGTACATTTAATAATTAGCATGTACTATATAGACATACTTAACTGTAAAAATAAAATCATTGTTAATGAAATATTATTTAGAAGTGGTTTGTGGGTGATTGTTAATTTATGCATATAAACTCCGAGTTGATGAAATGGTGGTTAATTATTGCATTGTAGTTGAGTGTAATAAACAAATAATAATGATGGACATTTTAGGAAAATTACATATAGATATTTCAAAGGAGGACTGCTACGATTAGGATTCTCTATTTCAAGATGGTGTTTCATCTCTCATTACATATCTTAAATATATGCCAAGTGTATTAAATATTTCCTTACAAAAACGTAGATTGTACATGCTATATACTTAGCAGGCATCTATATAATAAAATAGGAAATAGAACACGAATTGAAATAGAAGCTAGTAATAATAAAAAGTATTATTTGCATTAATGCAATGCTAAATGCAATATTGCTCCTTGTATTTCTCCAATATTTTTTGTTTTTTCTTTTTTTTTTTTCTTTTAAATCCGCATATACACAATTCTAAGATCCAATAATGCGGTCTAATTAGTTCAAATATATAGTGAATTCAAATTATGCTAAAACGTGAGTATTTACCCCACATATTTTGGATTATTCTTTTTTATCAATAATTTTCATTGTTCTTTTTGTTAGTCTCTTGTCCTATCAACCGGTTTTAGTATTTCCACGATTCTTGAAATCTACCTCACATTTCTGAACATGAGTAGCTGGCGTGCGTTCACTGACCTAAATTTGTCCGTAAATTCTTGCATGATTTTTGGTTAGATGAAATATATTTTTACAATCTCTACACAATGAATATTTGGTAAGTATTTTATCTTATTGCCATCCCTAAAATCTTGGGGAATCCTCATTAACTTTGGTCAAGTTCCAGTTTGGAGGCCGAGCCTAGATATCGTGGCATTGAGTGGCTATCGAGTTTTGACGATTACAATAACTGCCCCAGCTACTCTGGCAAGAGTTTCATTGAATCCAACTAATATCAGTTGATTCTAGTGGCACTCAGTGGAATCAACTTGTTCCCTTTGGAATTCTTTCATATCGTTCTCTTTTGAGAGCAATTTGGACATTTTCTTTTACTCCTACTTTTCATTATTGTCAAAAGACTTTGAACCTTATACATTAATTAATTTTAATAGAGCTCGATGTCGTGCTAAATTCAAGTTGGCTTTTACTAAACTCGGGTCACTTGAGACAATTTTGCCTCTAACCTAATATAACGAACCACACCCTCATTTTTCTCTCCTTTCCTCCTCTCTCTAAACCTTTGCATGCAAAACATCCTAATATTATATTATATATTATGATAATATTAGTTCTACTAATGTTATTTACGTTATTAATAGGGTGAATTACAAAAACCAACCTTAAGGTTTGGTGTAATTACAAGAATTACCCCTGAGGTTTGGCAAATTACAAAAATCATCCCTAATGAAGCAATATCGCTGGGATTTAACGAAAATTGACGATGTTACCATATGTACAAAAGATAAATTTCAACTTTACTTTTAAAATTTACTCTTTGTCTATACTCTTTTACACCAAACCTTAAGGGTGATTTTTGTAATTCACCCTTAATAATATTATTACTATTATTACTATTAATATTATTATTTATTTTAAAATTATTATTAATGATTAACATTAATAATATAATATTAGTAATAATTTATAATATAAAAAATATTAATTTTAATAATATTAGTAAAAAAATATTATAATATAAATATTATAAAAAATAAAAAATAAAAGAAAAATTGCACTGCCCAAAAAGGGGGTGGTAATACAAAAAAAACACCGTCCCAAACGGCAGCAGGACAACAAAGACTTTTGTATTATATTTGTCAAAAATTGCAGGTATTTCATAATTATGCCACACCGTGTGGGGCGACGGGAAGAGCACAGTAACAATCTTTTTTTCTTTTTATTTTTTTTTTTAATCCTAGAATAACATATATACAAAGTGAAAAAAGGTAAAAGTTCAAATTAGAATAGTTGTCTTGCGAAAATTTCACATTTGGTAGGAGATTGGTTGTTCAAATTTTAGAAGAGACGGAGAGAGCTTTTCTCATTTTTAGATATTTTGAATGTTAGGATTTACAAAGGGGAAAACAGAGTGGAGAAAAATAGGGTGGGGGTGGTGGGCTACGCGGGGTCAAGGGTAAAATTGTCTAAAGTAACCTGTATTTAGTAAAAGCTAACCTGCATTTAACTAATTCGTTTTAATATTAATTTGTAGGTGAAAATTTCCAAGTGAAACCTTAGGTGGTGGATTAGGCTTGCCTAACTACTATAAATTCTTAAGTCTTGATATATTACCATTACACTTTTACTGACCAGAAAATCATTGGTTTAAATACTCCAATCAATTTATTTTGCAAACTTTTAAATCATAATTTTACTTATTTTTTTTTTATAAATTATAAATCCATTAAGGCGCTACAACACAAATTTAGGGTCCAGTACAAATAGGGGGGAGCCACCATCACAAAAAACAGAAATTGGAAGCCCAAATACTGGTACAATGTTGGAGAAAGACACCCCTTCGGCCCATTTAGCTAATCTACGGGCTCCAAAATTACCGTTTCTAGAAAGAAATCAGAATTTTCATTTGGGCCAATTAGCCATCTTTTGATTTTGTGAATAATCGGGTCAGCTTCCCAATTCGCACAACCATATTTTGAGTTCACCATGGCGACAGCATTAAGGCAGTCACTTTCGAATATAACAAATTCAATTCCAATACGATTGATCCATTCTGTAGCATCCAAAAGAGCAAGAGCCTCGGTCATCAAAGCACCATTACAAACAGATTTTTTTGTTTTCGCCCCAATAACAGAACCACTGGCATTACGGATAATGGCAGCACCAAAGGATGTGCTGTTGCAAAAGGAAGCAGCCACATTAACTTTAATGTAGCCTTTTTTTATCTTATCCATTTAGCCGTGGGATTACCTAACGAGTCAGCTGCATTCTCCAAAAAGTGGGCAAGCATGTGTTCATTGAAGGACTTGCAGATGGCCTTCAAAGTGAAAACAGGATCCGGATCGATGTTATCATGCACTTTCCTGTTTCGGGCTCTTCAAACATGTTCGAAAGTAGCTGCTGCAAAAATGATGAAATCCCTCCTTATCTCTTTCGTGGGAAAGAAATCATTCCTGGAATCACACAACGTGGAAAACTAATTAGAAAAAGACCAATCACGAAAGGCATCTAATCGAAAATTCCAAGACGAACCAAACCAAATAGTTCTAGAAAACTGACAATGTATGAAAACATGTTCAATGTTTTCAGTTTCAAGTCCATAAAGCGGGCAAAGGACTTCCCTTAAAGTCATCATGTGGTTGATCCTTGATTTTGTTGGGACAACGTTGTTCACAAGCCTCCAAAGTAGCACTTTATGGCAATTTTGAAGTTTAACTTTCCACAGTGTATTCCATTTGAAAAATCTATTAACTTGAAGTTGACCCATCTTTAAAGAGATGATGGCGTGGTAAGCATCTTTAGTGGTAATGACTCCTGACTTGAAGGAAGTTCAAATGAGTCTCCTTTCCAGATTGGTGAAATCAGAACTTTGACTATTGCAGCAATCGAATCCTCATCCAACAAACTAGATAATCAGTTGAGGTTCCAGCTTTCAACATCAGGATTGATGAGACTTTTCACCGAAATGAATTCAGTGTTAGCACGAAGCGATGGATCCTTCGGTACAGGGGTAAAATTAGCAGAAACGATACCCATGGATCAGACCATATGTTAATGTAGGACTCGGAGTTGATGGCAAAATAGGAGGACTTAGAAAGAAAATTCTTGCAATTGAAAATGTCTCTCCACACCCAAGAGGCCGATTTAGGACAAGATAGAGTGTTAAGAAGGTTGCCATTTCGGACGTACTTGGATTGAAAAATTTGGACCAAAGCTTGTTATCACCGTTTGCAACATGCCATGCAAGTTTCAACATAAAAGCTTTGTTGAAGTCATGCATTTTATGAAATCCCAAACCACCGGCAGATTTAGGAGTGCAAATCGAGTCTCAACATTTAAGTATAATCTTTTTCTTGTTGTCTGAACAACCCCACCAAAATTGTAACATAAGGCTATCGAGTTTTGCACGTATCTTCTTGGGCAGCATGAAAGTCGCCATAGAATAAATAGGGATGGCTTGGGCAACTGAGTTGATAAGAATACTTCTTCCAGCATGGGACAAAGATCTTGATTTCCAACCACTAAGACGTTTCTTTACTTTGTCAATGATGTTATTAAAAGCATTCAACCGAGATCTTGGTTTGCAGAATGAAAAACCAAGGTGCCTAGTGTTGTAGAGACATTCACTGATATTAAGAGTACTCTGGATCTCAATTTTCAGCTGTGGAAATGTGTTTTTACTAAAATGAATGAATGATTTGCTCCTATTTATGGTTTGGCTGGATGACAGTAAGAAGGTTTGCAAACACTGATCAATGGTAATGGAGTCATCTAAAGTTGCCCTGCCAAAAATAGTAAGGTAATCAGTGAAGAACAAGTGCGAAATAGGAGCATGTGACAACGAGCTTAATACATGACTTACAAAAGCCATGGCAGTGAAGAATAAGAGCTAAAAGACACCATTTGACCTTATCATATGCCTTAGCAAAATCCACTTTAATGGCCATAAAACCTTTCTTACATTTTTTGTTATTGAGGTAGTGCATGATCTCGTGAGTAAGAATTGAGTTGTCCTTAATGCACCTACCAGTGATAAATGCCATTTGGTTAGGAGAGATGATCTTATCAAGATGCATTTTAAGCCAATCCGCGATGATTTTTGAGATGATTTTGTACGATACATTACAAATACTAATTGGCCTAAAGTGATCAACTTGACACGCATTCTTATTTTTAGGCAAAAGAGTAATGAACATGTGATTAAAAGCTTTTGGAAGTTCGCCATTTTTGAAAAAAGTTTGAACCACTTTGACAATGTCCCTACCAACAATATACCAAAATTTTTTGAAAAACCACGAAGGAAAGCCATCCAGCTCGGGGCTTTTGAAAGAACTCATATTAATGATCACTTTTTTAATGCAATTAGGGATCGAGCAAAGCACTTTGTTATCGGAAGCAGTAATAGTCCTTGATATTAACCCCTCAAGATCATCCAGGAAAGGACAGGAGCCTGGATCAAAGTCAGATTTGAACATGTCAGAGAAATGATCTACAAAACAGTTACCAATGTTATTATGTTCAAATGTAACAGAACCATCCACTTTTTTAATAGACCGGATGGTGTTATGTCTTGATTGAAGAATGGTTAATAAATGAAAAAATTTAGTGTTAGCATCACCATCCTTTAACCAAGACAACTTTGATTTCTGTTTTCACATGGTTTTAATTTTAGCATGAAGTGAGTCAAGCTCATTTTGAAGAGAATTTTTCACAGCAAAATTATCCGCATCTTGAACCGCAGCTTGACAAGCGAAAATGGCATTCTTACTGGATAGTATTTTTTCATGACAGTTGCCAAAAACACACTTATTCCAGGTTCGTAGGCTTCTCCTAGTGTTGCGAAGATGCGTGACAACTCTGCCAATTGGTGACCCAAATGTAGGGAGGTGCCACCTACTAAAGACAGCATCATGACAGGAGGTATCTTGTAACCACATTGCCTCAAATCGAAAAGGACATTGGCCGGACAGCTTATTTGTAGTGGTGTTGAGAAGAATCGAAGCATGGTCAGAGCAAATTGCAGGAAGGTAGACAACACTAGAGTGAGGGAAGATAATGCACCAATCTGAGTTTGCAATACCAGGTCTAGACGTTTCTGGATATTAGCGAGACCGGATTGGTGGTTGTTCCAAGTGAATGGGTAGCCATGGAACCCAAGGTCAATGAGGTTTAAGGATTCCATATCCGAGACAAGTGGATTATGGGTAGAAGAAATGAAAGGTTTACCTCCTTTTTTCTCACTTTGAGATGTTACGTCGTTAAGATCGCCAATGATTAGCCAAGGACCGTCAAAAGCAGCTACGATAGATTACATAAAGCTCCAAAATATAAGTTTAAGGATTGGGATGGAAGGACAGTACGCACCAGTAACTTGGATAGAAGGGAAGTTAGGATCAGTTGAGACAGAGGCATTAATGAACCAAGAATAAGACCGAGAGACAGAAACATCAACAGTATTGGCCCAGACAAGGCAAAGACTACCAGCCAGACCAATCAGAGGGACAATGAAATTAGAATCGAGATGACCATAGGAGAGAACACGAAGGAGGTTAGAGAAAGAAGAAGTCTTGATTTTAGAGAGAAAGAAGATATTAGGTTTAGTGTCAAGAAGGAGGGCTTTGAGGGCCCTAACTGCCTTAGGCTTAGCAAGTCCTTGGCAGTTCCACACTAGGATTTTCACGGGAACTACTCATCCACCTTCTTTGGGGTCGCAAGTGTTGAATCACATTCAGATACAGACATTAGAGGAAGGATCTTTAGTTGGTTTACTGAGGATGACACAGTCAGTTCCTTAGAGATAAGAATCGAGGTGGTGAATGATCTTTTGGCTTTGAAGAATTTTCTCCTGACTGTGATGATTTCCTCCATAAGGCAAACCTCCAGAGGTTGCTGCATTTGTTCCAGATTTCTAGTAACATTTTCTGTGGCAGCTGGTTGCCAAGGCTCTTCAGTTAAGTGGCAAGAGTCCAGTGCATTGATAATTTTGGTGGGAGTAAAGTTGACAGGATATTTGAGTTTTTTGGATATGAAGCAAAGGTGGGGAGAAACCGGGTTAGATCTTTTGAGTTGGGTTTTTGGGGTGGAGGTGATGAACAGTCTGTTTTCATTAGAAGAGGGGTTGTTTGGTGGTGTGGTGTATTCAGTAACCTCATTGTTTTGCGGTGTACGGTTAGAGGGCTCCACTAGGGAGACTAGAGATGGAAGAAGGGTTGGTGGATTGGAAATAGTGTAATGTAGAGTATTGGCGTTGAGGGACAAAAAAGGAGGGGAATTTTGGGAAAAAGCAGTGCTAGGACACAGAGGTTCCAAAAGGTTGTTTTGGCTGGATAGAGCTTTGATATTAAATATATTGTATGGAGAATCCTTAGCAAAGTCAGGTGCAATTAATTCCACAATCTTTTTCTTAGCAATTTCACCAATTTTGACTTTTGGCGGGCTTAACAAAGGTGCCTTGGATTTCTTTTGCCATTTAGGTTATGCCAATCAAAATGTGATTTCTCAGATTTCAGCTTAGCAGACGTGGTTGGTACTCCGGCCAAAGATTGAGACTTTTCTGGTGGTAATGCGATTGTATTTGGGACCGCCTTAGCATGCTCTTTTGGAGGATTGTATAGTTGTGCATGAGTGAAGACATGCTTTGGGTCAAGATGGAGCCAATCTTCAAATTTCAGTTTACAAAGGTCCATACCAGTTTCATTTAACTCCTTTTAGCAAAATACCAATTTATGATCCAACTTGCCACACTGATAACAGAAATTGCCAAGGCGTTCATACCTAACCGGGCATGACATTTCTTTCCCATTGTATTTAATGCAAACAGAATCAATAAGAGATTTGTTCACATCAACTTCAATATTGACTCTGAAGGACCTTTTCCATTTATGCCTATCAAAGGGAAGTTCGTCTTTAATAAATCTCCCAATCTTGCTTGCAATCAACATAACAGTACTATTATCAATATAGCACACCGGAACATTGAAAACATGAACCCAGAATCTAATTTTGCTCAAATCCACATCATGTAAAGTTTGTTCAGCTCTCCATTCTTGAACAATAATGTGGCATTTACGAAAAGTCCATGGGCCATGCTCAAGGATTTTCACCACCGTACTACTATCATCCACAATAAATGCCACCGATTCTTGCCGATAATATTTGTATCAAAATTGTTAAGTCCCCAAATTTTGGAAAGAGAGTCTTTGATAAAGGATGGGTTAAATTTTTTTCAGAAAGAATGAGACAAAATCGTAACAGGGGAGTTACGCAGAGTTTGGGTAGGTTGAGGGTTTTGAGTCATCCTTAGGACTAATCGCCCCTCCTTTTAACGGTTCTCATTATTTGGGCAATTGGTGGGTAACATCTCAGAGTGAGAAACAGAAGTAACAGGGGAGAGGCGAAAGAGAGATCACACCATGTCGAGAAAGGGAAAACACAAATGGAAAATGAGGAGAAGGATACAAAACGGAGACAATAGGAAAAACACCGAGAATAACCTCAAGGGAGCAAAGAACAAATCAGAGCGGACCAGAGAAGACACACTAGGATGGCGATAGAGAAGCAGGACGAACCTGGAACCCTAAAGGAAGGGAGACTCCATGAAGGAGAGAGAAAGGGGCTCAGCTCTCTCAACTCTTGACTATTCCCATCACCAAAGTTGGAGCTCTGATAAGTAATTACTTCCACGTCTACACTGAAAATGAATCATAATTTTACTTCACTATCATTTCTATTGCATAAATTTTTATACCTGTTCACTTCACCTAGGCATATTTAGGGTGTCAATTGGTATCAAACCACATGCTCTTTTCGTAGTTTAACAATTCGAGCCAAAGATCCTCATAGCAACTAACATGTTTGATATTGTTGAATGTCCATCAGACTCAAGACCACCATTGTTCAAGGGAATCAACTACCTTATTTGGATACCATACTTCAACGAGTTCCTCTTGATAATTGACTTCAAATTATGGTACATGGTGAGCATTGGGACAAATTGCATTTAAAAAACATCGACAAAATCACATATACCAGAGACTTTCTTGAAATTCCAGTTGAAGAAAAGAGACTTATGGCTTTAAACAATAAAGCAAGAAGCATATTATCTTGTGTTATTTCTTTGAAAGAGTACAATTGTGTCTGCACCTATAAAACTACTATGCAGTTATGGGACATGCTAGGAATCATCCACAAAAGAACTGAGCAACTTGTTGAAGAATGACTTGCTCTATTGATTTACCAATATGAGACATTCTAGATGAAACTACACAAGAACATTGGCCAAATGTATACAAAGTTTATGGATATCATCTACCCCATGTTTGCACTAGGGAGGACAATGAGTGAAGCAGAACAAGTTCAAAAGATCTTGAGAGTCCATCCTCCACTTTGGACTCCCAAAATCATTGCTATACAAGAAGCAAAAAAGTTTAAGTAGAAGGATTGTAAATGAATTCATCAAATTGCTAACATCTCACAAAATGATTCTTCTCAAGTGGGTTGAGAATTCAAAGGCAAAGGCTAAATGGAACATTGCCTTGAGCTCTAGTGCTAATTCCAACATGGAAATGCAAAATGACATCGATGATGAACAAATCTCTAGTGAAATGGCCATGATCACTCAAAGGATGAGACAACGAATGAAACTATAGAAAAGAAGCAGGAGGAAAAGACAAAATCAGTCTCGTTCTGTCTCAGAAACTCAACAAATTTGTTGCCATGAGTGCCATGAAATTGGGCACTTCAGACCAAAATGCCCAAAGCTCAAGAGAGATGGGAAGCAGTCCAAGCAAAAGGTGATGGCCTAAACTTGGGATGACTGTGATAGTGACAAATTTGAAAATAAGACAAGTGCCTCATGGTGAATTCCTGGGTATGCTCTCTCGGGCTTGACTCTCACATTGAAGGTGTATGTGATGAAAAATCTTACAAACTTCTCAAGCCGTTCGAACTTGATATGTTGGAACTGAAAAGGGAAATGAATTTTTACAATACTTAGTAGGGAATCGCCTAAAAGTGGTTCTAATCATTGGGAATGCTTTAAAATTGCTAAAAAAAAGTTTAGAATAAACACCAGTAGTTATGTTTTTATATGAAAATTCTCGCAACTCTCAATCCTTTGCATATTTGTAAAACTTATTTTACTTGAGGTAACATTAGTCATGTTAACTATTGATGTCCTCTCAAAGGACTCATAGGTAACAAGCTTGTTTGGGTACCAAAATTTGCTCCTGCTAATCTTCAAGGACTTAGTAAAGTCTGAAGACTTCAAACAATAAGTTTTTTTATTCTCAAATTCCATGTATAGGAATAGATCCAACACCAAATGTGGTTCATCGATACTGGATGTTCTGGACACATGATAAGAGATGCATGACTATCATGGAGGAAATGTAGTCTATGCAAATAACATAGTGAGACGTATCATCAATAAGAGTAAGACTGGTAAGGCTATTGGTATCACTATTAATAATGTGTTCTTTCTGCAGTACTTAAATGTCATCTTCGTAGTATCATGTCAAATTGGATGGTGCTGGTTTTTACTACTAGTGAAAATGGTAACATATACTATATTTCTCTTGATGACTTAATTATGCAAAAAGTTCAATGTCTAGTTGTCATAAAGGGAGAAAGCTGGAAATGGCACAGGAGATTAGAGCATTTTAATATGGAACTAATCTCTCACCTTTCAGTAATAGAGCTTCTCAAAGGTGTTCCACAAATAAAATTTCATGAGGACATACTCTGTGATGCTTGTCGAAAAGGAAAACAGATTAGATACTCATTTAAAGCAAAAAGTGGTGTGACAATCTATAATGCCCTAAAATAACTTGGTATTGATCACGCTGGACCAATGGGCACTGCATCTGTTGGAGGTAAGAAATTATTTGCATCATTGACGACTTCACTCATTTTACTTTGGTTTCGTTTCTTACTCATAAAAATGATGCTCTAAACACCTTCATCCCTCTTTCAAAATATCTTCAAAATGAAAAAAGGATATTCTCATTAAGAAAATCTGTAGTGTTCACAGAATAGAATTTGATTAAAAAAAATATTATCAAATTTTGTGAAGGAAATGGGTCTTCCAATACACATGGCATGTATTTAAATGCATGGAATAGGAGATGAAACACCATCTGGAATAGGAGATCCCATCCCCCATGCACTAGCCTAAATTTGTTCGTAATCTCTGCATGATTTTTTGGTTAGATGAAATCTTCTTTTACAATCTCTCCACAATGAATATTAGGTAAGTATTTTATCCAGCTATCATCCCCAAAATCTTGAAAACCCTCGTTAAATTTCGAAACTTGGTTACAATCCCTTAAATCGTGAAAAGGATTCTAGATTTCTATGGCATGATTGCTCAATCCAATACATTCATTTTTTATCCACTTGACCATTGAGAAGGTTAATTTAAATAGAATGCACTACCCTTACAGAGAATTATTCAGTTTTAATCACTCTTTGTCTATTGTTAAATGTAATTGCGATTATCGTTATTAATTTCTACTTGTTTTGTTGTGATATATCGAAGGATCTTCTGGTGAAGAGCAGTGACACAAAGCTTTTGGAACCAGTCCTATAGTAAAGTGCCAATTTGGAGGCTGAGTCCAGATCTTGTGATGCTGAGTGACTATCGTTTTTCAACGATCACAATAATTGTCCAAGTTGTTCTTGCAGGAGTTTCCAAGAATCCAACCAACATCAATTGATTCCAGCAACACCAAGTCAAATTACCATGTCCTATTTGGGAGACTTTTGTATCGCTCTCGTTTGAGAGCAGTCTATTTGGATTCTCTTTTACTCTTATTCTTCAATACTATCAAATTACTTGAATCTTACCTGTGCAAATATTAATTTGACACGTTACAAATCCTAAGTGGAAGCTTAGATAGTAGATTAGGCTTATCAAACCACTAAACCGTTGAGTCTTACTTACTTTGATATATTAGTCATTACATTTGTACTGACTGGAATCCCACTAGTTTATATTACTTCCAGTCAATTTATTCTGCAAACTTTGAAACCACAATTTTACTTCACTATAATTTCCAATGCATAATTCTTATGCCTATTCACGCCCTCTAGGCATATGTAGGGTGTCATTTTCAATATTCATTAATTAATAATTGTTATCATCATATATTGATGATAGATAGTTGTAATTACATAAAAAATTAAGTAATGATTTATTAAGAAAAATTATAACCTTGAAATTTTATCTATTTCTTGAAAGTTAGTTTCCAAATTCCGCTCCCTTGTCTCTCGTACATTTGAATATTCCATCCACTTACAAATTAAAAAAAAAAAAAAGAAAGGAAAATAGTAGCAATGTTTTACGTGATAAAAGGAATTTGTCATAAATTATAAAAATATTATTATATCACAATATTTTTATTGTCGCTCTACATGTATCACTAATACTTTAAAAAAAAAATCACATAAATAACAAAAACTTGGGTGACAATATGAAAATTGCATCAATAATATACATTAGGTAACAATATACTGTTTTTCATTTAATTTGTTACTAATAGTAGTTCATAAGTGACAATAATTTATGATTTATCACAATATAGTTCAATGGCGACAAAATTAAGCGCGGGTATGCGCGCGTGCGCGTGTGTGCATGTTTTCTTTTCGTTTTTTTCTTTTTAAATAGGTTGTCATTGTGGAAAGTACTTTGAGTGATGTGTATAAAATTGTCATTATAATTTCTTCTAACAAGATTTTTATTATTACTAGGTTATCACTATATGTGTTATTATTGTAAATAATGACAAATTAAATATAATATTTTTCATTATTAGGTATCATCATCTTGATAAGGCATAAATTTTTTTTAACTATCTATATGAAATTAGTGATAAATTTTATGTTGTCGCTTAATAATTATTACTAATGTTTCTTTTTCTTGTAGTACAATTGTTCACATTGACAATTTAAAATACTCGTTTTGTCACTATCAAGTTACATTATGATAAAATAAAAGTTATTATTACTTAAAAGGTATCAAATAAAATGAATAATGTTATCACTTAGTATATATTATCAGTGATAATTTTAATATTAACACTTAATATTTTTTCCAGTAATATTACATGGATATACATTTGTTAGCAGTGTTTTTCTTGGAGAAGGTATTATCATTCCTATATTGTAGGTGTTTGACCATATTCCAAGCGCTATCTATACTGACGTGAAATTTATTTAGCCAAACCACCGTTAAATTGAGAATAGCTACATACAG
>JACFYI010001994.1:1156764-1167171 GCA_014898755.1 Handroanthus guayacan
CTTTTGTTTTTTTAAATATGGTGACTGCGGTTTGGCTTGTTGGGGGAAAAATTACAATTTTGGTACACTAACTATCATCTACTACTCTATTTTGATTTTCGTCCAAAATCTTTTCGAAAATTGGTTCCTGGACCAACAATTTTTAGCGAATTTGATTCAAAATTTTGCAATTTTAGTTCAATGATTAACTATCGTCTACTACTCTACTCCGATTTTCGTCCAAAATCATTTTGGCCTGCAAAATTGGTTCATGGATCAACAATTTTTAGCGAATTTGATTTAAAATTTTGCAATTTTAGTCCATTGAACTACAAAATGCAATCAAGCCCGAAATTGATCGACTCATCCTCAATTTGATTGGAAAATCAAGCCCGAAATTGATTGACTCATCTTCAATTTGATTGGGAAATCAAGGGCTTTTTTTTAGTTTTGTTTTTAATTTGAACATGTAACAGCCACACTATCTCAGCACGTAAATAACAACTTGCTACGTCGTGTAATGATAAAAATGTAAGGAGAAAAACCCTAAGCAGGGATTAAGTAGGTGCAGAGGTTGTTGAGAATAAAAACCCAAACGGAAAGCGCTAACCTCAAGTTAGTGGGAGAGAGAACAAAGTAAGAAAGAAATGAACTGAATCCCCGATGCGAGATTGAAAGAAATTCATTCAAATCATCAAGTGCATTCTGAATAATAAATCAATTATTTCTTGAAAAATATCGATTTAAAGGAGATGGTTAGGCTCGTTTCTCTAGAAATGACCACTTGCCACCCACAAATCGCACCAAGGAAAAATAACAAGATGTGATATTGAAAAAAAATTCATTCAAATTAGAGATGATAACATGGGTCTAACCCGTCGGGTTGGCCTATTTAACCGCCAAATTGGTAGGGCGGATTGAATATTTCTAACCCATTTAGAAATCAGGTTAAATTTTCGACCATGTACAAAGATGAGTTGATAATTTTTAATTTTTATTTTTTGAATAAAAATTTGCATAGAATTAGTAAAAGGATAATCAAGGAGAAAATAATATTACAAGGTGAAAAAAGCTAATTAAGATATAGTATTATAGTATTAAATTCATATGGATTACTTATTGCCAATTAAGAAAAGAAATAAAACTATCAATTACCTTAAAAAAATAAAAATAAAGATTTCTTATAAAAATGGTGTAATTTAAAATCAGTAAGAAATTGAAAATTGTATATTATGCTAGTCCAAAATACTAGTTTATATTAATGGAAGAAAATTTAAAAATGTAAAAATCCAACTCTTATCTCACTCTCTATTGATTCAAAATGAGGTAGATGTCATTATAACTCATAGCTTCAATTTTCAAATTTTAAAATTAAAAAAAAATAAATAAATAAAAGTCAACCCCTGGGCCAACTTGCCATGGGAGGCACGGGCTGGGCATTTGCCACCCCATTTAAATTCGGGCTAACTCAACCCGCCCTGTTTACCCCGAACGCCATGGTGGGACGGGATGGCGCAGCAGCCCGTTTTGCCATGTTTAATTCAAATCCTCAAATGCATTGTGAATAAATCAATTATTTTGTAAAAAAAATCTCGATTTAGAGGAGATGGTTAGGCTCGTTTCCCTAGGAATGATCATTTGCCACCAACAAATCCGCTTCAAGGAAAAATAAGAAGAGAAGCAAAGAAAGAAGGAAGCAAGAAAAAACGAGGATGAGAGAACCAGACCAGAGAGAAACCAGTACGAAAAAACTAGGAGGAAAGAATGAGGTTGAAGAGTCACTTTTGCATTTCTTATTCCACATCATGAAGCTAAGGTTGTCCCTCCTTGAATTGGATGACTTATATATGATAAGGCATTTTCTTTTTATGATCATTCGATTTGAAAATTGGCATTTTCTTTTTATGATAATTTGATCTGAAAATTGCAAGCGTAAGGAAAATTCTATGTTCTCACCCTAATGAAAGACGAGTTAGCTAATTTCGGGTTAATAAACTAAAATTGCAAAATTTTGGAGCAAATTCTAAAAATTGCTGGCTCGTGGATCAATTTTGCAAAAAGTTTTGGACTGAGATGGAAATAAGCTATAGTTAATGAATCAAATTTGAATTTTTCCTATTTGGTAATTTTTTGGGGGTGTTTCATCCTTTCCGAACTTTTTTTTTTGGAAGATATATAAATATAAAACTATTATGGCATGTTTACTTTTAAGGGTGGGATGGAAAATTACAATGGACTGATAATATATATGATGAAAAATTGTGATGAGATTTTATTATCATGACAATATTATACATACTTCATATGATTATACGGCTGATACCTCAGTTCATCATATATCACATTTATTCTTTGATGGACTAAATATTATACCCTTTTTTTTTTTTTGTGAGAATGATGGAATATTATATCTATGGTATGTATTTTATTTTATATGTTCATATTCAAGCTCAATAAATTATTGGTATGACATTTCACCATCTAAGTCTTCCCACCAAAAATAAATTACACAACCTATCAATTTTACGTCTTTATTATATAAGCTACTAATTCGATATTCATTTTTCAATTTAACGAATACAATTTGTATTTTCCATCAATTACTTTTTCTAGTTTTACTTTTAGTTAATTAATTTGATTATTCTAAATTAATGTTTTCAATTATTTCCCTAAATTTCTAGGTAATGTTTTAAGCTTTAATTTTCAAGTTAATTATTTAATATTTAAGGATTAGAAATAGATTTCAATTGATTCCAAAACTCATAAAACTCATAAATTCTTTTTAATTTTAGTGATTAAGAAAAATTTATGTTCGAGATAGTTTGATAATTTTATTTGTCGATAAAGCAAATATTGATCGACAATATTTGTCCACTAATGCCATGGTCTGTACAGTTCCATGTGAAGGGACATGAATTATGAGTTCGCATCGATCAAATTTCAGCTTGTGTATATAATTTATCCTTTCATGTGAAGAAGTTTATAGTTTAACTATTTCTTCTTTTATTTTATTTTATAGCTTGCTAAGTTACATATTAAAGAACTGAAAAAATAATTATCCTAATTTTTCCATTCTAATATTAAGTATTATTATTTTTATATATACAAGATATTTAAATAAAGAACCATGATAAAGTAATTTAAGTAATTTGTCATAGTATTTTATGGATATATATATATATTATAATACATAGGTCTAAGTTGGATAAATAGATCCTGGTTGGTAGGCGGAATATCCCATCCCATGATAAAGTATACTTATCATGAGCTCAATGAAATATCGTGGGTTTCTATATTGCAAAGTATGCATGGTAGAGATTGGATAAATCAGTATATTCAAGCAAATATCCCAAAATAAACATGACCTATATATAAAGTACCATATTAATGTATTAATTATTAAATCAATAAGAGTAAGCATGTATATACTTTCTTTTTAGGAGGAATATGCATTCAATCATTATATCAATGTATTTTAAATACCAAATATATGAACTAAACATTAATATCATTACACAAGTTTTTCTCTTTAGGAGAGCTTTTTCCCTCTCTCTAGGAGAACCTTTGAAAACCCTAGCCGTCCCCATGCAGAAAACCTTTCCTGCCATATCCTCCTTCCATCCCCTCCTATTTCCCCCATTCTCTGCCTTAGTGCGACCCCTCTGACCTCTTTTTTCTTTCTGTTATTTTAATTTTGATTTGCAGGTATCGGGGTCGTGGAAAGGCTTAGGAAGTATGGTCATACGACAAATTTGTGTCTGGAGTATTACCCTACAATCATTCAGCATCAAAACTCTAGCTCCCACCCTTTTGTATGCTTCAATTGGCACTTTCGCAAATTTTGCTTCAGACCAGGATGTTTTCTTCACTCATATCTTTTTCTTTTTCCTCTTTTGCGCATCATGGTACTCTCTGCTTTACCTCATGCTTTTATTTTTCATCTTGTTGAGTCTTGATACGTAAACCCCCTATGCTCATACCTGTTTTGTTTTTTTTTTTTTTTTGGTTTTTGTTTTCCTTTTGTTATCACTTTTGTCTTTACTATGTTTTTGGTATTCTTTTGTAGATCTTTCTCGCTCTCTCCTGTTTGCTGATTTTTGTTGACACTGTTTTGGGCTTTTGTTATCGTCGCTAATGTCATGGATGAGGTGACGGAACAATGGGGAAAATTCCTCACATTTGCAAAAGATGAGCAGGAGGAAGTGGTGATTCCACAGATGAATAAGACACATGCAATTGTGAACTCAAAGTTGAGATTAGTTGGGCGGGTTGTATCCATGAAACCATATTCAAGTATTTTCATACGTGCAAATTTGATAAGGCTGTTACAACCCATGACGGGTATAGAAGTTACATCGGTGGATGAAACTAGGTTTGTAATAACTTTTCATCACCTATTGGATCTTAAACATGCACTCGAAGGCTGTCCTTGGTTAATGGATAGGTATGCAGTATTACTTTGTGAGCTTTCTGAAGATCAAGGCCCTCTATTTATTGAGCTGAATATGTTGCCTATTATTGTTCGGATTCGACGTATGCCATATCACCAAAGGAATAGAAAAGTAGTTGAAATTATTGGTAATCGATTGGGTGAGTTTGTGGACTTTCTTTAACTTAGGAGAGACAGTAAACAATGTATGACGCGCCTTAAAGTTCGAATTGATATTAGAAAATGACTTAGATGACGAATGAATTTTCGCATGGACAATATGACAGCCTTATGGATCAAATTTGAGTATGAAAAACTCCCGATTTTCTGCTATCTATGTGGTTTGATTGGCCATCTAGAGAAAAATGCCCAAGCCAATATGTGGAAGATTTTTAGAATTCGGGAGATAATATTGAGTACGGACTTTGGCTGAATGCTGGTGACCTTAACCTTCCAAACCACTCATACCCTACTTGCCCAATTCCATGTCTAATGAGGAGTATAGATACCACAGTGTACAAATCTAAGCCAAATCCAAAACGTGGGATATCTATATTTGACTTCAATGCTGCCACACAACACTCTCTCCAAACCCAACCATCTACCGAATATGCTGCCTATCCCCATGATGAATCTAACCACCGAAACACCCCTACCTCGCTCACCGACACTCTGCAAGTCAACCCCTCACATCAAACCAACCGTACACATGCCCAAATGCACCCCTTCCAGTTAATTGCTTACATCAAAATACATCCCATCCCATCTTCACTCTACTGTTGTACCCCAAATGGACCAAAACATGCTTGATACCCAGCTTTCTCATCAAGGGAAAACGGCAATATAGATACTACCAGTCCAACCTACACCCAAACTCCAAAATCGTCTAATGCAAGGCAGAAAAATATCGATGCGATGCAACAAAAAAGGAATTAGAAAGCAAGAAAGCGTGCTAATGAGAATGATGTTATTGACGAGACACATGGACAAAAATAGGTTCATTTTGGTGCTCTGGATTTAAACTCAATGTTAGTAGTGAAGGTTGCGATGCAATCCCGCCAATCACAATGAGTTGCTTATTTTGGAACTATTAGGGGATCGGGGCGCCCTTGACAGTTCAAATTCTTGGCGATAATCTCCGTTGATGTAACCCCGAGATTATTTTTTTATCAGAAATGAAGTGTGGTCATGTTTTTTATTCTTTAAAAAATAGATTTAATTTACAGAGTTTCGATGTGGATTGCGTTGGTTTATCGGTTGGTCTTGCTTTGTGTTGGTGAAAGGAAATAGATGTTGAACTTCGAACATACTCAACTTACCACATTGATATGTTAGATGGTATCTCATGGGGTTTTAGGGCTCTTCAAATCGAAACAAGAGAGATCTATCTTGGAGCCTCTTGAGAAATTTATATGACCCAACATATTCTCTTTAGGTCGTTGGAGGGGATTTCAATAGAATATTTTTGAATAATGAGAAATTGGGGTGCTCTGAGTCAATTAGGACACATAGCGGCTTTCAAGGTGCTTTAACATACTGTGAGCTTTCGGATTTAGGCTTTATCGGCTATTAATATATATGGTGTAATAGGAGAACTAATCCTTATATTGTTCATTCACGTTTAGATAGAGTTCGTAGCTCTCACAGGTGGCATGAGACTTACCCATTTGTTGAAGTCGAGCACTTAGAATATGGGGGGTTCTAATCACTTACTAATCATGCTCTGGCTTAGCCAAACAGAGATTGAGCATACTACTAGTACATATCAAAACTTATGATTTGAGCACTGCTGGAGCCGACATTTGGATAGTAGAGAAATTACAAAAAAATGCATAGGTGCAATCTCAAGACACTAGTGGCAGAGCTGCATTTTTGAGTAAAATAAAGTTGTGTAGTGAAAGTCTAAGCTAGTGGAGTAAAGGTAAGTTTGGCTATATGAGATAGTATATCCTTCGACTTTGATCTTAGGTAGATAAAATAAGCAAAAGACCGATTTCTAATCAGACCCAGGTGCAATTGGATCAAGCAAAATGTAAGCTGGAAAGGGCTTTTAGTCAGCAGGAAATGAATTGGAGACAGCGAAGTAGAGTGGATTGGCTTCGTGAGGGTGATAAAAACATTTCATTTTTCCATTGGAAAACCAGTATTTAGAGAAACACTAATTTTATTCGTGGGCTTGCGGATGATTCGGGGAACTAGTATAGGAGTAACGCGAAGATGGAGCAAATTATCACAAATTACTTTGGTAAGATTTTTGAGTTGTCTCATCCGACATCGATGGATCTTGACAGAGTGCTTAATGCAGTGACAATAAAGGTTACAATTGAGATGAATGAGAAATTTCTAGAATCCTATACTAGGGACGAGGTACACTTTACTTTTAAACAAATGAATCTTTCAAAAGCTTCCGGCCTTGACGGGATGTTTACTCTGTTTTACAAACAATACTGGCATATCTTCAGGGATGACGTCTGTCACTTTGTTTTGGATTTTCTGAACAATGGTAGCTTTCCTGATCCTTCAAATTACATTTATGTCGCTTTAATCCCAAAGGCTCGAAACCCACAACACATGGCCCAATTTCGTCCCATCAGCCTCACTAATGTAATTTACAAGCATAGGTCCAAATTGATAGCAAACCATCTTAAACCTATTCTTGCCTCGATTATCTTCCCTTTCCAGTCAACCTTTGTCCCAAATAGGCTTATTATTGATAATGTCCTCGTCGCGTATGAGTTAAATCACTAATACTAAAACTGTAGGTGCGGAGGATTGTATGGCTATTAAACTCGATATAAGTAAAGCTTATGATCGGATTCTCCACAGTATGCTTTCCAGATTAGGTTTTGACCTTAATTTTATTAGCCTTGTCATGCTTTGTGTTACATTTGTTACTTACTCTTTTTTGTTGAATGGTACTTCGATTGGATTCGTTCGACCCAGTCAGGGTCTCCGATAGGGGGATCTTATCTCACCTTATTTGTTCTTACCATGCGCCGAAGGCTTTATCTCTTTGATCTAACAGAAAGAAGCTATAAATATGTTCATGGGCATTAAAACCTAAAGAGCTAACCCAGCATATCGCATTTATTTTTTGCAGATGACACTTTTATCTTCAGCAAGGAGAACAGACTGATGGCCTATTCACTCTAGGGTATTCTCGACACATATGAAGGGGCATCAGGCCAACAGGTGAAAAAGGACAAGTCTTCTATTGCGATGAGTAGAAATACTAGTGCTAGGGTGCGGATTGAGATTGTTGATGTTTTACAATTCCAGCTGATGCGAGAACACGACCAGTACCTTGGCCTTCTAGCTCAGATGGGAAGATATAGGAGAGAGGTATTTCGATATATAACAGACATAGTATGGAATCGATTATAGGGTTGGGGTGAGAGAAAACTTTCAATTGCTGGTAAAGAAATTCTCATCAAATCTATTATCCAAGCAATACTGACATATGTGATAAGCTATTTTCTATTCCCCAAGACTTTTTTACAGGAATTGCTCGATGACAAAAAGATTTTGGTGGGGCAATAAGCAGCGTCGTGGTATGTATTGGGTTCAGTGGAATAAATGTTGCAAATCAAAACGTAATGGAGGACTTGGTTTTCGGACTTATACATATTCAACTGGGCTTTACTCGCAAAACAAGGCTGGAGAATACTCTCTAACCCAAATTCTCTACTGAGTAGATTACTTAAAGCTAAATATTACTCGAACTCTGATTTTCTACATGCAAAATTGGGTTCAAGGCTTACGATGATGTACAGAAGTATACTCTCTGGGCGGGAGTTGCTAGAAAAAAAGGCTATTATTGAACATTGGAAATGGTGAAACAGTTCACATCTGGAAGGACCCCTAGTTGGCAATGCATTTCGATCATGAAACTATCACACCATGCTCGCCAAGATTGGAAGCAAGAAAGGTTTCTGGGCTTATTGACATGGAAACTGGCTTGTGGAATGAGGGTATGGTCTAATAGACTCTTTGGCTTGTTGACGAGGAATAAATGTTGAGAACTCCCATTGATAACTATCGACACGAGGATGTACTGACCTAGGCACCCTATGGCAAGGGACCTGTTTTCAATTCGAAGTTGCTACAAACTTGGTATAAAAATCTAGAATAGGAATGCATCGTAGCAAGGTTATGGTGATACGAATGGTGTTGGAACCATATGGAATCGTATCTGAGCCTTACAAGTTCCGAACAAGGTTAAGAACTTCCTATGGAGGGTGGCTTGGAGTATTCTACCGACTAAAGAATAGCTACATAGACGTAATCTTGTTGCATTGGAGAAGTGTCCCATGTGCCACAAATGGTTGGAAAATACGCATCATGCTCGGCAGCATGCTCTTTTGCGAGCCAATTATGGTATCTTTCAGGGTTGAAGTTGGATGTTCCATCTCTGCCATGCATAAATATTAAGCGTTGGTTGCATGAGATTTACCAACAAATGGATGCCAATGATTGCACTTTTCGCGGTGACCTGTTGAGCAATATGGATCAATCAAAATAACAAAGTTTTTTCGAGTATATCTCTGTCGGCGCTGGATGTGGCTACCCGGGCTAGGAATTGGCTTACTGAGTTTAGGGAGTGTTGGGTCAGGATTGATGAATCAATGTTGCATCTTGTGTGAGATTTAGAGTCTGCTTTTCCTTTTACCTCTTTGTTTTCAATTGGTTTTGACGTTGCTTTTTTTTTTTTTTTTTGAATTGAAATAAGATTACATATTTCGCATTCAAATAATAAAAAAAAAAACTAAACATAAGACAAATTTTCTAAACTATAAAAAATAAATACTACTATGAGATAGACAAAAGCTCACATGCTATCAGCAAAAATCAAACTTGAATTCTTATCAGAAGGGGAATTGAAGGGGAATTGAGTGCCATTTCATCCAAAGAATGGTGGCCGTATGTATGTACCTGATCAACATTTATTAAATTACTTTAATATATATTAAAATATATTTTTTGTTATTTTACACGTACATATCAAAGTGCACTACCTGCTAGTTAATTAAGAAAAAAAACTATGTATTTGTAACTTTTGATTAATATCTTGATAATAAGTATATTTTATTTATTTATTATGTTAATATAATTACAATACACTATAAAATATATAACATGATGACAAGAAATTAATTAACAATGCAAAAAAATATTTATAATTTTATATAAATTAAGAGTGAACAAAAATGGATTATGCAACAAAATCGATAGTGATAAAAATTGTTAAATTTTCGTTGTTATTGATGATCGGTGACACGTGCATGGTAAAAACCTAATGGTAAATTAAAAGTTTTGTCACAAATTATATTAATAATTTTTGGCGTAAGATATTGTCATTACACTTTTATCACTAATTATTACCGTGACAATTTAATAACATTAATTTTTGTCACTAATAAGTTAACTAAGTAAAAATTGTTGTCACCTAAAACATATTATTAGTGAAAATATGTGTGGCGCCCCGGATCGCGATAGCCCGCCCGCCTCGCGGTCCGGAACGTCACTCGCGTTCGAACGGACAGACTAATAACCATAACAGAAATTCACGTGTTTAAACAAACTATAACCCAGTGGAATTCTCATTTATACCCAAAAGATCATACATTTATTTACATGGTTTCCCCAAAGCATGTTCAGCTATCTATATTTACAGATCATAAGTGCAACAGTCGTATTTACAACTCATTACAACAAAATTCTAGTTGAGCCACTACAAGCTGGGGAAGCACCAAAAACTTAAACAGATCGGCTTGATCAGGCAGTAGAGCACAACTTAAGATCCTACATAACATATCGTGAAATCATGAGTCGCATGACCCAGTAAAATTCATGGCAAGAAGAGGAAGCGAAGGAGTTCCAAACAAAATGCGTATCAACAAGCGAGACAAGAGTGTGATTTCAATAACAAATCAGAGCATATCGGGCGAATAAATCAGGCTAACAAACATAACAATTATCACATTCAAGTCATAAGGCAG
>JACFYI010001994.1:1169209-1181929 GCA_014898755.1 Handroanthus guayacan
GGAAACATGACACTAAGGATTTGTTGCTTTATGCATGTTGCATAGGCTGCATTTTTGCTTTGAATGATAAGACTGGATGTGATTCATAAAGTGAATAATTTATTTTCTAGATTATATATGAATATAATCCAATACACTATTTGTTTGCATGGATTACAATTAAGATATTCTAAATATAATCTAATTTGTTATTTGGTTTTTGTAACTATTTATGATGATAAATATAAGATGTCATAATTAACCTCCACTTTTTACCATAATTCCTAATTTTATTTTTATGAGCAATTTTTTTCTCCTTAAACTTTATGAACAATTCATCTATAATTCTTTTACTATTATAAATCTGACTCCTAACATGTGGTTCACTATTCATTATTGGTCATGATGAAATAACAGACCAGTTGTTGGTCATTGGCTTCAAATATATTAACAAATATCCAATTAATTTTGCTTACGCAACACTGTTATACAATCCTTCCAAGCAAACTCGACCATAGTATCGATATTGCAATCCACCACAGATCAATAAAATATTTGAACCTCACATCTTCATTGTACTTGAAAACCAAGAGAATTCGGTAAAAACCTTTTCAATATAACAAACTATTCTCATTATATGAAAAGAAAACTAAATTCCAACAAAGCATAAGCTAAATTATGAAAGATGTCCCCTTTTAAATAAATATATATGCGAAGGCTCCACTAAGAGTTGTCAAACGGGCCGGGCCGTGCTGGCCCGGCCCACGAAACCGTTTAGCCCGGCCCGAGCCGGTTCCGGGTTTATCCGGTCCCGGGCTTAAACAGACTGGACTTAGGCGGGCTGAAACTTATTTTGGAGTGGCCCGGCTCCTAATCGGTCCTTTTAATAATGGGGCCGGGCCTAAACGGTTCCGACCTAAACGGTTTCGAGCTAAACGAGCCTTAAACGGGCTAAACGGTTTCGGACTAAATGGGTCTTAAACGGATTAAACGGTTCTGGACTAAATGGGTCTTAAACGGGCCCGGGCTAAACGAGTTAAACGGGCTGATAGTTTTTTTTTATATTTTTTTATGTAATCATTGATGTAATTATAATAAAGAAGGAGAAATAAGCAATTTTGCACTTATTTAGCTCAAATGACTCTTAAAAATGTTAAAAAAAAATACAATAAATTTTACATACAACATATTTTATTAACATGACATAAATTTAAATAATCTAAATTAATTTTTTTTAAAGTATTAACATAATATAATATTTTAAAGTATTATTTTAGTGTATTTTTTAGAAATATAATATTTTCATCGAACACTTAAATAATATTACGTCTTGAGAGTTTTATGTAGTAAAATATTTTTTAAATACTAAAATTAAATTAAATGATTTAACAAACATAATATATATATATATATAACTATAGATTTAAGAAAAACACCATTTTTGTAAGTGGTGAGAGGTTAATTTGAATGAAACAAGTAACATAATTACATAATTAAATCTCAACAAATTGCTTTATTAAAAAAATTACTAATATACTATACAATATTTTTTAAAATTTTATTTAATTTCATTTTATTTGATTAATTTTTTACTTTTTTAGTTTTATATTCTTTTTTTTTATTTTATTTTAATCGGTTTCAGTCCATATCCGATTCCGGTCTGGTCCCGGTCCCAGGCTATCCGGTTTGGCGGGCTGGGCCGGTCCCGGGCCCCGGATGAACCTATAGACGGGCCGGTTTTAACCGGCCCGCCTATGAATAGTAAATGGGACGGGCCGAGCCGGCGCGGCCCGGCCCGTTTTGACACCTCTAGCCCACTCTCCACAGGACAACATATAATTATAGTAAACTATAAGTTTAGGGCCCATTGATTAAATAAATCCTCTTAATAATAATAATAATAATAATAATAATAATAATAATAATTGTCACACCCCAGGCCTAGGGACCCAGGACTTGAGATTTGCCTGAGAATCTATCGTGCACAATCTGAAATTGAGCTATGAACAACTCGCTCAAAAAGGATATCGAATGGTTGAACATAAATCATTTGGCTATTGCTTATATATTGGTAATAATTTTCATAGTATTCCAATGTGGGATATCACAATCACCCCACCATCAGAACGCAACGTTCTCGTCCCAATATAACATAGCCTAGGACCGTCCACCAGACATTGGGACTCTAGAGGTGGCTCTCGGGCATATAGCACTTTACCTCGTAGGCTCAAGAGGTAGCTCCCATACGCGTAGCACTTTGCCCCGCATAACACTTAACTCCCTTTGACTGATGGTCGACTCTGATACCATTTGTCACGCTCCAGGCCCAGGGGCCCAGAACGTGAGATTTATCTGAGAATCTACCGTGCGCAACCTGAAATTGGGCTATGAACAATTTGCTCAAAAGGGAAATCCAATAGTTGAACATAAATTCTTTGGTCATTTCTTACATATTGGTAACTATTTTCATAATATCCCAATGTGAGATATCACAATAATAATAATAACAATAATAATTTGGTACATTTGTTGTATCAAACTTGACTTATTTTCTTACGTAGGAAGACAAACCCTGAAACTTGGGATCTAAACTCCATCATGAGGCTTGTGGCTAATATGATCTATCTGATTTTACTCAACATACATTGCAGTTAAGGTTGTCAATCAGTCAGGATTTAAGTTGTTAAATTTAAATCGGAACCTAGGTACCCAAATTTTATAACCGAATTAGACTCAAATCTATAGAATATGGGTCGACAAATAGCAAATTCTCTTATGCGATGAAAATTTGAACCCTGATGAGAAAACACGACTTGAATAACAATATATATATACACGCGCACACACACACACACACACACACAATAAGTATGTTAAGAAATATAACATTTTTTTATTAAAAAAAATACCTTAGAGAATATGAATTTCTATATTATTAGTGATTATTGGTACAACATATAAGCCTATTACTTTAATAAAAAATTCTTAAATTTCGAGTTCAAATCATTATCGGATTGAATTGCTTAATTGCATGTGTGATTTACCTATTTCAAGTTATGAATCATTATCAAAAAGCGAAATGTTGTAGAAAACGTTAGAGAGAGAGTTTTAGTGGAAGTTGAGTAAGAGTGAGCAACAGGAGGTTCGGTAAATTAACCGACCGAAATTTTCAGTTAATTTACTGAAATTTTTGAAAAAATTTTAACTGTTTACCAAACCAAAATTTTTAGTTAACCAACCGAATTAACAAAAAAATTTCAGTTTGGTTCGGTTCAGTTAATTTACCAATTAACCAAATTGGAGCAATGCCAGTTGTAAGTCAAATTCATATTTCATTTTTATCACATATTATATACATAAATTTTACATTGTAAGGTACATTATTCGATAAAAACTCAGTTGATTCTTTCACAACTAAATAACTAAATCCAACAATCAAAAAACGAAATTAGTTCTCAAATTAAATCAACAAAGCACAGTCACGAAAATTAACCAAAATATACTGAAGAAATATATTTGAAGAAAATCAACTTTGTCTTTCCAATCTAAAATATATCTGAAGAGTGAATTAAGGATGGTGGAGTTTGGCATGGGTGAGTTTCCTTTTTTGGCCCCTGCACTTTTATTTTTTCTTTTAATGCAATTTTTAAAAAATAATTTATAACTTTTCGGTGAATTCAGTTAATAACTGTTTTCTGTAGAAAATTCATCAAACCAAAAAATTAACCGAAAATTTAAAAAACATTAACCGTTTACCGAACCCATTTTTTTTGGATAAAACGGTTTGGTTAATTTGGTTCGGTTAGGTCGGTTAATCGATTTTTTTTTTTTTGTTAATAAATAATTTTACTCACCATTAAAGTTGAGAGTGTTTAGAAATAAAAGTTAAAAATACCAAAAAGTGAGGTGATTGCTTTTAGCTTTTCTTTCAATTTGTTAAGCTTAATTAGTTTTAGAGAATAAAAAAAAAAAACAATATTTTTGAATCTTACAAAACAATTAATTAAAATTAAAAGTTGGAAAGTGCTTTTGGAAAACTCCAGAAAAGTCTCTTTAAATGAATTATGAGAGGACCAAGCGAGATAAATTGTTAATGAAGGCCCATTTCATGTGAGTTGAACATTTTCAGCTAAAGCCTAGCCCAGATAATGTCGTCGGCTTAAAGCTCAATTATTGAGTCCACAAATCACACATATGCCAGCAATTTGCCCTGTGTAATTTGTTTTCCTTTTCTTTTCCCTTTTCCGTTAAATGTAGATCAAACTAGAGACAGTTACCTTAGTAGTCTAAATATAATTTGTAGGATACTTTGGTTAGATTTTACTTACGGAAGCACCTTTCATGATATGGAAGAACAACCCATTTCATTAGTTAAATTGGTAGACTATTTAACGGAGCATGTATAAAATTACAAGGAGATCCTTTGCCATGAGATCTACATATGACCAATGTTTTAAAAACCGGACAGGAGACACGACGGTCTTACTGGCTACAGGTTCGATCGGTTTAACTAGTTTAATCGCTGGTCCAATCGGTATGATGTCATAAATATATTTAATATAAAAAAATATATATTATATTATAAATAATAGAAAAAAACAAAAAAAAAATTAGAAAAAAATATTAACTATTTTACTTTCTAAATTTGAAAGTAACCAAATCATTGACGCAACTATAACTCAAATCTTGAAAGTAAATAATAGTTTCGCATTAAAACATTCAAGTATTACAGTCTTTCATACGAGTACATTTAGATTTTAGCAGCTCTTGGGGTTGGGGAACTAAAAATAAAAGGTTTATCAAATATAATTAGCCAAAACAAAAACCAACATTTTTTGGAACATTTCATCGAACAATTTTTAGTAAATATAAAACTATATCATCTTATCATATTTTTTAGACATTCTATCAAATACTACTCAAAATAAAAACAAATATAAACATTAAACAACAAAATTATTATTTACATAAAATGCAAAATGTGTAGAAATCAAAATCTAATCTCCCTGGGTTCTTGGTGTTCTCACTTCAATTCACCCTTTTTTCCTTCCTTTTCTTTTCTCTTCTATAGCAAGGAAATTATAAAGATTAAAAGTTATTTTTGGTTAAGATTTTAGGATTAAAAGTTTGAAATCATACAAGGGGTTTGGGGGAGGGTTTTTTGAGTTTTTTTGGCATAAAAGGAATTGTCTGAAAGTGAAGAGCCACTGTTTCTGGCTTTCTGCTCCTACTGTTCGATTTTGATGTGTAAGCCTTTTAAAAAAAAAAAAAATGAAGAACCCGGTTCTCAACCGAATCAGTTTTCCCGATTCAACCGGATTTTTATCTAATTCCAGCCAGCTCTCATCCGTTTTTCATGCAATTGGTTTTCAGTAGCAAACCGGCCTAGAGAGGCGGCCGGTTCACGGTCGAACCGGCCAGTCCGGTCAGTTTTCAAAACATTGCATATAACGTTTGAATCAATATGTTAAATTTTGAGTGATTGTAATTGTAATATTACATAAGTTATGATAAGTTTTCTGTCAATAAAACTAATGAGGGGAGGTTTTATTGTAATTTTTAAATTATAAGGAGGATTTCAATAACTAGGCCAAACATCATGGACGTCGTGGAGTGTTGAGGTAAGTAATCTCTCATTTGTATGTCTCTCATTTGTTTGTCACTTGTAAGAATTTTGGCATGTTACAATATATATTAATAATTTCATTTTGCCGAGGAGATGAGTTAATAACTGAATGAGAAAATAAATTAAGAAATCGTGTGTTGTTATTTTCATATGAGAGTTTTGTAAGATTTTAGCCTTGATTGTGTGCGAGATTTTACTCTTGATGTAAGAGATCAAATTCCTAAATTCAAGTGGCCCGCTCTAACGTGTTTGATAGACTGACTCAAGGAAATTAAATCATTACTTTAATATCAATTTAAATCTTGAATGTTTGATTACTTGATGGACTTATCGGATCAAAGGTTAATCATATATAAATTGGTCCTTCGTCTACCTATTATGCTTACACACGTACACACACATAAACACATTCATCATAAGGGACTATATAACTACGGTGCGTTAAGAGGGAGAACCACTGTATCACAGTGGTTTTCCTCCAATAGTCTCCAATGGTAGATCCCAATTTCGCAGTAGGTAATTTCATTATTGTGAAAATCATATCATCTTAAAGATCCTAGGCATTATTGTCTGTGCAATATTAAGTTTCAATATGCACAATCTCAAGATTATTTAGTTTTATAATTTTATTTTCTTTAGGATAAATATGAAAAGCTTCATTTCTTATTAAAATTTGTGAACTTTAATTAAAGGAACACGACTTGCAGTCATGACCTTGACGAATGAATATAGATGATGTTGATTTGGGTAGAGGTGAGTTGGATTGCCCTAATTGTCCACACTAAGCAGTTGCTGAGGTTGTGGGGTCGAACCTGTAAGGTGGGAAGCATGTTAGGCTAGCGGAGAGTGATCTCCGCCAAAATCTTTTGATGTTTTAAGTCAAGTTGAGCTAAGGAGGTTGAAACACTTAAAGCAGGAGAACAATAGTGGTTGATAGAATTTAATGAGAGTAGAGAGCATAACCTTAAAGTAAAATGAATCTATTATTCATAGCAAAGGATGTTGGAGATTTGGGGTAGGGAAGTCCCTATTTTGCCCTTCCTAAAATCAAGGGTCTATTTCCTGACTCAGGTAATGTCATAGGATTTTAAATATCTTTTACTCGACCTTTCAGAATGGGGGCTGGGCTGCTTCCACTGCTAATGTGTTCCATCTGGTTGACTATTGAGGGATTACTCGCATTATTGCATATGATGCATTCAATGAAGCCGGCAGGGGCATTCAATGCTCCTTGATACATTATTAATTGTGATAGTGACATTGTGAGTTCTACGATTTGGCTGTGTTAAAGTAGGTTCCAATAATACGGGTTTACGAGATCCACCTAGGGGAGAGCTATGAACGGAAGGCATTGAGATTGAGTTCGAGCTACCTAAAAGTATGATAGCCTGAGGTTGAGGATAGCCTACTTGTTAGTAGCAATGTGACGTTGATACAACATTAGGTGTGTTTTGCTGACATGTCTTTACCTCAATTGGACATGTGGAGGTCGGATTTCCCCAACATCATGAGTATTCCCACTTTCTAGTTAGTGATATTGACCTTGAGACTGGGAGAGGAGTTGAGCAGAAAGTGTATTTTGGAGGCCGATTAGAGAGTATACGAGCGAAAATTGGGTCTAACACCGTCGTGCTTGATGATGAGGTCGGAGATGACCATGGGAGGCGTTGTTTTAGTGTCTAAAGCAATATTCATTAGTCGATTATTGATCATGCACGACCCTTCGACTTTTGCACCCTCTTTTCTTATTAATAGTCCTAGCCATTTACTGTAATTGCTTTACGTGCAAACGAGAGCTTTTCAATCTTACGATCGAACCAAGCATTTTTTTAGCACTTTTGAGGTGCAAACACCTTCCACCAGTTGGGTATTTTGCTTTTCCTTTCTCTTGCACTCTTTTTTCTTTTTATATTATTTCTCTTTCATGAATATAAATTCAAGAGTGTTTGACGGTGAGAGTGAGGGGTCAGTGGAGTTAAGGGAACCGGGTTTTTTCAAAACATCATCAAATTCGTTGACTTCCATGAGTTTGAGTGAAATCTCTTATGTCTAAGTTATGGTGGTTGAGGCTAAAGAGGGTGTTCAAGTGGTTGAAAGTGAGAATCCCAATTAATCTAGACTAATTGACATAGGTACAACATCGCATCCATGATCGGAGGTCAATGTCTAGAGGCCAATATTGATATCATAATCCTGTGTCCATGAGAAGATGCTCCTGGGAATGAGGGGGTAGAGAGAGAGGAGGTAAGGTGAGTGTAGCAGATTGAGAAGGTGGTCATCTAGAATATGGCTCCCTATAGGACTTTTTTTTGTTACATCAAAGTCAAGTGGACCTTATGGAGGCAAGATACCGACGAAATTTGTGCTCACTACCACAATCTGACAAAATATGCTGTCAAGGCTCCTCAACACACAAACAAATATACCAGTCCCCTGATGGCTATTTGGTTATCCCAATGGCCGCGTTTCAAAGTTGCCTTCAATTTTCAATAATATGGGAGGTTGGGAATACCTTGGCCAATCTAGGTGTTTGCCTGACCAGTTGGTACCCAACTCTTATTCCTCGATATTATCTTTCATTGTTTTGATGAGATGTCTTGGATAGCCGATTTTGTTCCCAAATTTTTGCGACATTTTTCACTACCCAATATCAACCAAATCTAGTGCTTCCATGAACCCTGGGTTATATTAAATCACTTCGTGATTCAGGTGCAAAACCATTGGGACCTCAATCTCTAGTTATGGCAAACTTTGGAAGATAAGATGGTTCTATATCTATGCTTTGACAGGTCTAGATTTTGTCATCCATCGTCGATGGCTACTTAAAAAACCAACCTAGAAGGTCTTTTACAACCAAGTTGGGGGAAGAACCAGCTACAATGTATGCTCTAGGTCGAGCCATTGAATTCTTATAAGCGATGTGAGGAGAAGGTATTGGTTAAAACAGGTCTTTCCCCTGCTGAGATTGAAAGGGTAGACAAAATCGTCCTTGGTAGTTTGTTTGCTGATTTCTTATTCCTTTCTATTTTTATTTACTATTATTTATTTATTTATTTTTTTACATATATCATTGTTTGACCTTCTCTCATATCTTGCTAATACATCATTTTCCTTTGTAAAAATTTTATCATAGTGGCTAGGTTAAAGGCACCACTGAAGGCCAACATATTAGTAAAAGCTCCTTAAGCTGGTACATTGCTTGGCAAGAATAGATCCTTATCTACCTCAATGCTACCAACCACTTCGTCTCAGTGTCAGGCCCTTAGTCGGGATACTCGAACTAATAGCCTAATAGCAACAGGGCCAAGAAAATGTGATTGTGGTTGACATGGCCCTAACCATGACAAAGAGAGCCCCTTGTGACTACGGAAAGTAGGTCGTCAAGGAGCACCCTATTGAGCAATGTGCTCCCATAATTCTGGAGCTTTCAAGGGCAGAGAGGAAAGACATGTTCCAACTTTCGACCTTCAGGTCACCTTGGCTCTTAGGGGTGTCAAATGATCGCTCAATGTTCGACATGCGACATTCGACTTGACCTGGGAGACCTTCCAGGCTATGCTATTAGAAAAAGATCAACAATTTTATGCTAATAAAAGGAACTCGAGCTTGATACACAATTTTCCTTTGCAAAAAGAACTTTTATCATGGTGGTTAGGTTAAGGGCATTACTAAAAACCAGCACGATAGCATAAGCTCTTTGAACCAGTACCTTGCCTGGCGAGAATAGACCCTTATCTACCTCAATGCAACCGACCACTTCATCTTAGCATTAGGCCCTCAGTCGAGATACTCAAATTGATGGTCTGATAGCAACAGGGCAAAAAGAGAAGGCATCCGTGGTTGACAAAAAGAGCCCCTTGTGACTAGGGAAAGTAGGTCATCAAGGAGCTTCTGCTTAGCTACGTGCTCCCATACATACGAAGCTTTCAAGGGCAGAAAGGGATGCCATGTTTCAACTTTCGACCTTTAGGGAGCCTCGGCTCTTGGGAGTGGCAAATGATCGCTCAATGTTCAGCACACGACATCTGATTTGACTTGGTAGACACTCCAGGCTATGTTGTTTGAAAAAGATCAACAGTTTTGTGCTAATCAAAGGAACTTGAGCTTAATGTGTTTGCTGGCATATTACTCGATCGGGGTGAATACTAAAAACTTAAGTTGCTTTTGGTTTATTTCGACCGTTTACCTGTTCGATCTGATACTTGAAAGTTCCTTTGCAGTTTAAAAATATCTTCTATTCTTTATGGCAACGCGCCCTCACTTGCTCGGAATGCTTACGTTTGGAGAGGTCGAATTAGTTGTTAGTCTAGTTCTCGGTGAATTATGTAATTTAAGACTTTTTGGCACTTTACTGGTGCCTTATCGATTAAAATTAAATTTGTTCATTTATTTATAATTTACTTTCTTAATGAATTTAGTAAATAAATATTATCAACTCTCTACTAGCGCCTTACCAACTCTCATTATAAGTTATTTATATATATACCGATGTTTTATGGACGGCTTACAAACACTTCTATTTTTATTTGTCAAATAATATTTTATTTAAATGAGTAAATTTACAAATTATTTAACCAATATGCATAATATTATATAAATAATATTTTTTGATTAAATTATAAAATTAATAAGAATTTTAAATTCAAAAATATTTATTTTCTCTGTATACATCAAATATAATTAATTAGTTCTAATTATGTAAAACTGTGACCATTAATATTGATAAATTCTTTTAAATTATGAATTTTCAAATTGTGTGCAATACAATTATAATTCACATCATTTTACATGTATAAAAGATGAAAATTTTAATTAGTTAAATTTGTTAACAAAATTGTGAATGATTTGAATTTCAAATTAATTTTTCTTAATTAAACTAAAACATACATAAATGCTAAACCCTAAGCCCTATAACCCCGAAAAAACCCTAAACCCTGAGAAAACCCTATCATGTCATTACCGACACCTAAAGGAAACGAAAAAGTGCTTGTAATATTTTCATTTTCATCTAATTATCGTTTCCTATAGCATCAATAAATGTGAAGAGTGTTCCCTCCAAAAATTTGGTTATGTTCCGGTTCGTTACCAATCTTTCTTGACGTTGGAATTTATACCTCCATATCTTCTAGTGACTTCCCATTTTCTTTCCAATGCTTCTTGCAAATTGGATCTTCCAACACTTTTTTTGTTGGTAAGACATCGGGAATTTCCCGCAAATATATAGAAAGCATTGAAATAGTAGTCGGCATTCTCGATTTTTCTTGTCGTGATAATTCAAGACATTACGTGCACAAGTTGGCAAATACGTTCGATGGTTTTTACTTGTGAAAGTTTAAAGCCCATTGCTCAATTGAAACTCTTTTATGTGTGTTTACATTTATATGCTTGGCTGATGAGACAATTTTTCATTTATGTAGGGGATTATAAGAATTTTGGCACGTTAATCTATATTAATGATTCCATCTCGTTGAGAATATGATTCTAGGCTATTTATATGCCAGAACTTTAATAATTGAATGAGAAAATTAATTAATGACATCATGTGGGCGTGTTATGTTGGTTGAAATGTTATTTTATTTGGGATTAATACGAAGAGCTTCTCATTTCTTATAAAAATGGTCACTTTTAATTAAAGGAACATGATTTCAATCATGACCCTAACAAATTAGTATGTGTCTTTAGATTAGCTGCATTGTATCACTATAAATAGGAGAACCTCAGGTTAAGAAAAAATTTATAGCTTGCACACTATATGAGCAGGACACTACATATATCAAATTCACGATTCATTCATAAAAATGAATAATTTCAAGTCAGCTCGTTAGCCATTTTCAGTCACTAAATCGTCGTCTTAATTAGAAAATTTTTGTTGTATCTTGAGAGGTTATTTACAAGTGACCTTTGAGCACCTAGAAAGGCAAATGAAGCCTTGAAGACACTATTGGAATAACATGTCTCGATTAATTTTGATTTTCTATTTTGTATTTAGGAAGTTCAAGTAATCTCTTTCCTTTTGTTTACTTTTTATGCTAATGTTTAGGCTTGTATACCCTACTATGGTCCATACCCTAAAATTCTCATGCAAGAGTACCTAATATTTTATCCTACCCTATATCACCTAATACTCATTGAGTTTAAAAATTGGGTCTAACCCTATGCTACATAGACCCATTGGGTCTATCCGATATTACCCAAGACCTAATGGGTCTATGAAGTATCGTTCATGTTATTTCAAAGTTTTACATTGTTGGTTAAAATTCAAAATTTTGAAAATTAAACAATACTTAAGCCTATTTTTGCAATAAAAAGTTATTTAAAAAATATGATTTCCTTATTTACAAATTCAAACGATTGAATTTTTATAAAAGAAATATAAAAGAATGGCTACTAATAAATATTCATGGTCATTCTCTGAAAAAAAAATAATAATAAATCAATAAATAAATAAATAGCACTTTGTCCAATCAAAACCTAAGTCTTGATAAATGTGAAATATTAGGATAATATCTCCAAATGCAAAAATAATTATCTTACTATATATTGATGTGATCAAACACTTCATTACAACAAGTTAATTAATTGAAATTTATATTCTTCTGACTAATATAGTGAAATATATTGTTATATTTTACAGTATGTTTAATTGCTTACTAAACTGATCGACAATTTGCAAAAATCAAATTATAAAATTACTAGCTACCATTTCATTGGAAAAAAAAATTCAAATTAAGAAATTTAGCTTGGCATTTTCAAGATTGTCTTTCCCAAATTGAAACCAAAAAGAGAAAAAAAAGAGAAAAAAAAAAGAAAGGGAGGCAGAAAAAATATCACTCAATAGAAAAATTAAAAAGCTCCATCTAGGCTTTGGTGACTCTCATTTGTCGAGGACTTGAAATATGCAATGCTTTAACTTGATATAAATACTTTAGGATTATAATTAAGATGAATATAATATTATGATTCATGGGTAATTTTTTTGGGCATGGGTAGCTGTGTAATTTTTGGGTCTAGACCCTATTCATACCTATTAAAAAATTAGAGTAGGTATATGTAAAGTAAGTTGGGAGACATGGCAAAGTAAATAAAGTGCCACTTTATTGTAAATGATGAATAGA
>JACFYI010001994.1:1187803-1210141 GCA_014898755.1 Handroanthus guayacan
TTACAGTGGCAAAGAAGGAAAGAAAATATGTACAAATGTAATTTGGTCAAAGCTGTGACTAGCTAATATTCTTTTAGAGTATGAGTAGCGTAAGGGTCTAATATATAATGATTGGGCATGGGTCTGGCTATTGTTTTTTTCTTTTGAGCTTCGGTAGGTTAATACCCTACCGATTGTATGCTAGCGCTGTTCTGTTAAAACTACTAGCATATTATCGGTGATGATGTCTCATCTTTTGTTTTAAACTTGTTAAATGGTGGGGTGATCCCAAACAACCTTAACTAAACCTATGTCGCACTAATTTTGAAAACTTGTCACCCTACCCACATCTCCCAATTTCACCCAATAAGTCTGAGCAATGTCATTTACAAATGGGCCTCTAAAGTCATCACAAATAGGATCAAATCTCTCTTTGGCCAAGTAATCTCCCCTTGTCAGTCTACATTTGTTCCTAGCAGATTAATTACTGATAATGTCCTTATAGCTTACGAATTTGGCCACTACATTAGGAGTAAGAAATCAGGTGATGTGGGCCATATGGCACTGAAACTCGATATGAGTAAGACTTATGACCGCATTGAATGATCTTTCCTGCATGCTATTGTTCTTAAGCTTGGCTTTCATAATACTTTTGTTAACCTTATCATGCAGTGTGTTTCTTTAGTTTCTTAGTCATTCTTACTTAATGGATATTGTGTGGGATGCCTTTATCCTAGCAAAGGCTTTCGTCAACAAGACTCTCTCTCGCCTTACCTTTTCTTGTTCTGTGTAGAGACATTGGTATCTCTTATTGCTGCCCAGGAGAGGAGTCAAAATATCACTAGAATTGCTATCACAAGAGCTCCCCGTATCTCAGACTTATTTTTCGCAGATGGCACACTCCTATTTTGCAAAGCCTCAGTTAATAAAGCCTTGAGTATCCTCCAGATCTTGAATTGGTATAAGAAAGCACCGAGGCAGATGGTGAATCCATAGGAGTAATTAGCTGAAATATTGGTCCTATGGCGAAAGAGGAGATTGTCAGCACACTCAAATTTCATTTAATTAATTGACAAGCATGATAAATATCTAGGTTTGCCGATAAAGATGGGAAGATCAAAAAGGGAAATATTTAGTTACATTCGTGAATGCATCTAGAAGTGGATTCAGGGATGGGGTACAAGGCACCTTTCGGTAGAGGGACACAAGATCCTCATTAAATCAGTACTTTAAGCTATACTGACTTTTGTTATGAATCCGTTTGTCCTCCTACAATCATTGGTTAAAGATATTAAGTTGAAAATTCGTAGTTTTTGGTGGGTGGGTAGGAGCTAAGCGTGATGTTGCATGGACTCCATGGAGTTACCTGTGCAAATTGAAGAAGGAAGGGGGCCTTGGTTTCTAGGATTTGAAGGTTTTTAACCTTTCTTTGCTTGCAAAGCAAGGCTGGCAGATACTAACTCAATGTGAGTCTCTCCTTCGCAAGATTCTAAAATGTCAGTATTTTCCACACTGTGGTTTCTTGGAAGTAAGGCTGGGAACCAGACGCAATGCCACGTGGAGAGCACTATTGGCCGGGAGAAAGTTGCTTTCATAAAGGCTTCCATGGCAAGTGGGTAATGGAACTCATATCTCTGTGTGAAAGGATACATAGCTTCCATCGGGTACCAGATTCTGAGTCATCGCGACACCAAGGACAATTCCCAGTGCCACTACAGGCAATGATCTTATTGACAAGGAGCACCAATGCTGGAAGGAGAATAGGGTGAGGCGCTTGCTTTGGCCTGTTGATAAGGAGTGTGTACTTCAAATCCCTTTGTGTCATCTCAATGGGGATGATACTCTCATTTGGCATTATGACAAGAAGAGAAGGTTCAATGTGAGATACTGCTATCATATGGGTCTTGGGGAGCTCAATAAAGAGGCTCCCAATAAAGGCGAAGCTAGGAGGAGGGTGAGCGATACAAACTGGAACTTTCTTTGGGAGTCTCGGCAACCTAGTAAGTACAAGTTTTTCCTGTGGTGGGTTGGTCACGACATTCTGCCAACTAGGGAAAATCTGATACACAGGGGTGTCCTTGTTCCCACACAATGTCCAGCCTGCAGGACATTTTTTTCAACAATAGTTTATAGTGGATCAAGGATGTTACAGTGCGTCTCGATGATGCAGACTTCACTCTGTTCATTGTCATATGCAAAGAGATTTGGGTCCACAAGTGCGATAAAGTTTTCAATGCAGCAGACAAAAGAAGCAAGGATATTGCGCATCTTGCCCGGAGGCTCTTTGAGGAAATGGGGAACATTTGTTGATTAGTTTAGATACTTCTTTAGTCTTTTTCCCTACTCTCTGCATTGGCTTAATTGTTTTTTCTGGCTCGCGTGTTGGCTATGTGACTCTCTTTTTTCATTATTAATAGAACATGACTTTCCATTAAAAAAAAAATAATTAATAAAAATAAAATTTCTTTTATTTCTAATTTAGGTAATTATTTATTTTGAAACACCAATTTTCTATGGTAGTATTTTCTAACAACTAATTTCTTGCATCTCTTTGTGGAGCAAAAGCAACCTCAATTAGTGTTGGCTTGTTGCTAAAGGTTGTTTGCGAGAAGGACCTCTCTCTCTCTGTGTCTCTCTCTCTCTCTCTCTCACGCACATTCATTTTTGGCACCTTCTATTTAAGGAAAGCATTTGGAGAGTGGCTGCTTCACTTCCATCCATATCCATTGAAAAGAAAATAGAATAGCGCAGAAATTAGAAGTATGTTTAGCCGTACCCTAACTTGTATTTTTCAAATAAATATTTACAAGTTATATTTACTAATTTCGTTCATTGTAATTTTAAAGCTTCAACATTAAAGGATAATTTAGAGTTTTTATAATTAGCTGCTCAGGCACAAACTCATTCCACTTTTTTCAAAGTGTTTATTTAATTTCCAAAAGTTCCATATTTAAATATTTTTCAAGAGAGTTCTTCACTCATACTATTAACTACTTTTTTCAAAATTTCTAAATAAGTCACTTTCAAAAAGTACAAGCTCGTACAAACACTCTCTCAAGTCTATATAATTCAATAAAATATCAAGAACATATCCAATATGTTGTAAAAATTCTAAAGATTCATGCAAATAATATATGAAACAACCATTAAAAGGTAAAGGAGTATATAATAAATAATACTGAAAATCAAGTGATTGGCTTGAATAGAAGCCACATCACTTGACGTTATCCTAAAAAAGTGATTGCCTCCCCTTGTCCATATCTTAATAACTGATCACATCCGAAGATAAAACCCACAAGGCCATGCCGGTGTCTTCTAGTATAAGCACGATCATACAAAACTATGAACAAAACCTTATCGATTGTTAGAGTATATGTAAGAGTGAAGAATACTTTGTGTGAGTATCTAGACCCAAGACCATTTGTTTATAGTATTGAAATGGGGATCATAACGGTCAAAAAAATTAAAGCCAAGTAAGGTTCATTCGTGGGCCGTGGGGTGTTATTACAAAATTAAAATGTGTAACGATTTTAATTAGGAGAAAAATGTAAAGTTGATTATTTTTCAAGTTTGAAAACTTCAAAATTTTTAAAAATCTTTAACAAAATAGTACTTTTTGTTGCACGTAACTAGGGGAAGTACATGGTTATTACAAAACTAAAATGTGTAATGATTTTATGGAGAAAAATGTGAAGTTGATTATTTTTTAAACTTGAAAACTTCAAAATTTTTAAAGATCTTTAACAAAATAGTACTTTTTGTTGCACTCAACTAGGGGAAGTACATGGTAGATTAAGTAATGAACTTAAGGACTTTGTGAAAGATAGTTATTTGTACTCTAAGAATTCTTCTCTTCATCTACGATCTGTAACTATAATATATTAGTACAAAGTTGGCCAATTCGTGACAATAATATTTCCTTAATCTAGGATTTGTAGCTGTAATAATACTAAACAATACATTATTAATGTAAATATTTATGGCCTTTGATATGCATATGCATATAGTACGATTTAGTCCAATTTAGAGTCGGCCGAGCCTGTTCGACCACGGATCAGTAGGTGTTGAATTTTGGGTCGCCTTGCTAGTGTGGGTCCAAATCAAGGCTATTAATAGCAAGCCCAGCTATTAACGGAGGAATTAAAGAGGAAAAAAAAAAAAAAAAGGTAAACGCTTCAAAATAAAAAAGGACAAAGCTAATTAGTTAGTTTAATTTGATTAATACCAAGTTCATAGTTATAATAATTAATAATAAGAAATAGTTCGAGTTTATAATAATTTCGGATTTCAGGGCCTCGAAAATCCAAATAAATATTAATTAATGGTTAATGTTCTGAAATAAGTTATTATTAGTTGCAAGGATTTACCTTTAGAGCTACCGAAGTAAAGAATCATAGCTAGGAGAAACTTTATTAATTCTTTTCGAATCCCTCTATATATATATATATATATGAGGGATGGGATACATGTAAGTGTAGAAGCTAAGAAACCATTGTAGTGACTAGTGATCATTATAGTATATATTTCTTGTTAGGCGTAAATCCGCATGCAAGTGCAAATAGCGCAACAAATAATTAAGGCATGAATAAACATATTGTTCCCATAGGAAATTAAGTTATTTTAAATTGAAAACATGCGAAACAAGTATAACTTGAACGCAACAAGGTTTGATGATAAGTTGGATGAAATTTGTGAATAACAGGAAGTTTGCTTAAAGAAAATTCGTTAAGTAGAAATAAATTAACTCTATTGATATTTCTCAATTGATTTCAAATTATAATGGTTATTAGCCCTAGGTTGATGCAACTACAAGATTATACTGGCTTGCTTGCCGTCAAAACTCCCAATTAATAAATTCAATATATTTCTATATGAATTACATAAATCAAGAATTAATTGAGAACTACTTAATAAGCTATCTAAAGTATTTAAGAGTATTCCTATCCTACACATAAATCAATTGATTCAACTCATGCAAATAAATTGAATTTAAGTTTTTCTATCAATAACCTACTCTAAATATCCCTTCCGAGATTTTTAGAGTTTAGATGATTAATCAAATTGTTAGCCAGACAATCAAATTAAACAAGTGCCATGATAGAAAAAATAATCATAAATCACACAATGAATCAAAGGGAAATAACAACTTAGAAGTAATATATATATATATATATAGAAGAGTTTGAACATAATTTTAGATAAAAGAAGATTAGTTCATATTTATATTAATGAACATAAACTTTAATGAGAAAAGAAATAGATAAAAAATAACTAAAAAGGTCTAAAGACACGATCTTTGATGCTCCCTCTGACAAATGTCTTGAGAAGATCCAAGGTGATCAAATAAACTCTAAATAATCCTATTTATAGTACTCGAATCCTAACTCGATTTGAAGTCTTCATTCAATGGATCTTGAACTCTATTAGAATTCTTCTGATTTCGCCAAGTTGAATCGATGGAGGTTAAGAATTGGCTTGATCGAGAGTTCTGAATAGCTTAGAAGTGTTTGGAATTCTTTCACTTGTAAAAGTTTGAAAGTGACATGCACGTCCACAGAGCAAAGGTGGCGTAGTTATGCCCGTCCTAAAAAATTATGGCTTTTCTCCAGGCTTGGGCTTGTTTGCACAGCTTATAGGCGCCCTCGTGTCCATTTCGTTGTGATTTTTCCATGTTTTCTGACCTGGGCGCACTCGCGCCCAATTCAGTAATGAATTATTTTATTTTTTTCCCCTTATTTTGTGTTCTTTTTGTAAATTAAATTGCATTTTGCACACTTGGTATAATTTTAGTCCAAAATAAGATAAAAGTCAGATAACTCCATAACTAGATCATGTAAAAATACTAAGCAATTGTAGAATTATCAACACCTCCCAACCTAGCCATTGCTCATCCTTGAGCAACACTTTAATGCTAAACAAGGGCAAAAATGGACTGACGACAAAAAAAAAAAAAAAAGACTTAAGAACATGCCCCAACAAGATACCATGTTTTGTTCCCGATTGTTTGCACATGCTTAATTGTAAAAATGTGACAAATTATCGACTTAGAACATAATTTGAATAATGAGGTCCTATAACATTAATCATTATGTAAGTGTGTGGTTGATGTTCCCAAAAACTCACACCTTTTCTAAGCACAATCGCATATGATTAAGAAAACTTCATTCTAAAAATTCTTTTATGACATTTGCCCAACACATTGAATAAAAGTAGAGTATATTTGACAAAACATCAATAGGACTTGTTAGGTTGGTAGGGGTGTGGGTAGGAATTTTCTGGGTGGTGTGGGTAGGAAAACATACACCTATTGCGCTAATCATTTGTCTATCCAATTTACTTAAACATAGTTTGAGGCACAAAGTATGTTCTTTCATCTCCACTCGGCTTTGTCTAAAAACTGACTGACCTTTTGATCCAAGGATAAAAATTAGTGATGAATGCATTCGATTACTGAGTCAACCTGTCAGAATGTCAACCAACTTTTTGATGTGAGCACAAAAACATTGATGATGAACACATTTGGTTACTATTTAGTGGCAATTCTACTTAGCAAAACTTTATTCATAATCACTTCGAGGTAATTAATAGAGTAATTCTTTTACAAGCTTTATCGAGAGCTTTAACAACCTTTATATAATTTAATTCAAAATTAAATCGAGATAAATAAGTGCTATTGAATGTAGGACAAAAGGGATAGTTACATTTTTGGCTTAGGGTATAAATAGGCTGTTAAAAACAAAAGGTCATATTTAATTGAAGACTAAAAAAGGGACCTTAGGGAACTTATGCAATTTTATATCAGGTAGGTAAAAATTGGCCTAGTCGAGTTAAAGAATGTCTAAAGCCATTTTCTTAACCGACAGCCTCAATATTAAAAAAGAAAAAAAATGTAGGCAATGATTCAAAAGAGATTTTTTCGAACAAAATTTTTGCAAATCATATGAAATGCATGCTTAACATTGATGCTCATTCAAAGTCACATCATATATGCAAGGCAAGTGGGAGATCAATGTCACTCAATCGCGTAATCCTAGTTATATTTAATCCTATCATGACCTAGGCCTAGGGGGCCAAGGAGACGTGAGATTTGCTTGAGAAAACAGTGTGTGCAGCCGAAAATTGAGTTGTGAACAACTTGCTCAAAAGGGATATCCAATGGTTGCATGTAAATTCTTTGACTATAGCTTATATAGTAGTCGCTCTTTCTTTTAATTTCCAATATGGGATATTATAATCATCTCTCCTTTAGAATACGACATCCTCATTGCGGTGTAGTAGAGTTTAGGATCACTCACCAGACATTAAGACTTTGCAGGTGGCTTCTACGGGCTCAAGATATAGCTCCCGCGCATGTAGCACTTTGTCCTATAGGTTCAAGAGGTGGCTTTCACATGCGCAGCATTTTGCCCTACATAGCACTTAGCTCCCTTTAACTGGTGATCGGCTCTGATACCATTTGTCACAATCCAGGCATAGGGGGCCTAGGAGATGTGAGATTTGTCTAAGAATTTACCGTGCATAACTTGAGATTGAGCTATGAAAAATTTGCCCAAAAGGAATATCTAATAGTTGCATATAAATTCTTTGGCTACAACTTATATAGTGGTCATTCTTTCCTTTAGTTTTCAATGTGGAATATTACAAATCCACAGCAAACACAAGTATTTAAAAGAAAACAGGAAAATTGACCCAATTCATTCACTCATCATCCATATCTTCTGCTGGTGGCTCATCAAGCTCAGCAAGCACGACCAGTGCAAAATAGAGATGCCTCTCTAGCGGGATTTGTATGTGATCCGCCCATAGTGACCACCATTGTTGCTGTTGGAGAAGGAGTTGCTGCATTTCCTCTTAAAGTTTGCCCATCAGCTTTTTCATACCTACACCCTTGCATGTCATTGTCGTCCCTGAGCAGGGGCAGGGGTAGAGGCCTATTCCACAATGCAAGGTACTCTTGGGCTGAAAGAGCTTATCACCGAATTGATTAGCCAAACCTTCCTGAGTGTAAAAGATTGTGACTAAGTTAGAAAAGCACCAGCTTACATATAACCCCCCGTTGTAATGGTGTTTTGTATAAACCTCCCTATATCTAGAGGTACACCATTCAAGTTAATGTCAGTCATAATAGATCGGTCTTTAGTGACCTTAGAGAAGTGGAAGGATTGGTACAATTAGGCATTGATAAACCTCAGCCAATTTGAAGCTTCATCAGTCAAGTATGACCCTGGGATGCCAACATGCTCACCATGGATGTTAAGGATCCACTGAGGTAGGGATTTGCAGATTCTCTCAGTAATGACATCAAAGGAAAGGGGTCATTGGCATATTCATTGAATTCATTGGGATCTATAATGATAGGAATACCAAAAAGCAGGTTAATTTCATTGGCCGAAAAATCTACCTCTCTCCCTTGCACTGTAACTCTTCTACAGCTATAGTGGGTGAACCTTAAGTTGGAGTATAATTCCCAAACCATTGTTTTATTTTTGACCCTCGCTTTCGCCATAAAATCCTCCCAATGTCTCATCTCCATAATCTTGTCATACCCCGTTATCCTCCTCTCTCAAATGACATTCATTTTAAAAATGATGCCACTATGATAGTTTCTCACTTCTTTACTAATGAAGCGGCACATCTTATTATTTTGGCTTGACTTACCCCTATCTCCCTGTCTTAATTTCCATACCATTCTACTAGACATGACCAATAACTAACAGTGCAACCCAGCGAACAAAAGTATGAGGGCATAGTCCAACAAAACAAAAAATCAGCCTTGTGCAATTAGGTTATAGACCAAAAATGGAATGAAAAAATATTTAGCTAATGGGGCACAGCCCAAACAATTAGATAAATAGGCAACATAATTTATATAGAAATATATGAGTCATAGCTCAAAATCAAAATAGGCAATAAGAGCAAATAATGAGCACGGCCCAACGGAATGCAAGTAGTAGAATTCTAAATGGGTCTCAATCCAAGTAACAAAAATAAATTGACGAACCTTTGTGGACATAGCCCCGCTCATCTCAACTTAGAAAAAGTTGACATATATAGAGCATGTATGGAGCTTGTGTTTTCAACTAAACAAACGGCACATAAATCATATCTAGTGATAACTTATGTGTAAAGCAATTAAATAAATATAATGATAGGATAAAATATATATAATTAATACATGCGTGTACAAGTTCATCCTATCTTATGTAATACAGCCAAAGATTCAAAAATTTGTGACTAAAAATGACAAAACTATAAATATATGTAAATGGAGCAAACGGAATTACACACGTCCAGATTTGACCTGACATTTATAGATCTTGAAAGAGATAGGGATATAACCCCAAAATTTAACATAAAACTTAAGAAAAAGGGATGGGAATGTTACCAACAGATCTTTGAAAAAGGAGGGCATTCCAGTAATAAGCACGGCAGCAAACAATGAAAACAGTGATGGAGACAGCCAGAAAAAAGTAAAGATGAAATTTGGATAATTGGAGTTGGTAAAGAAAGATTTAGATTGAATATAGGAGAGGGAAGATAAAGAAGAGATAAGTAGTAGTGGCTGTGTGACGATGGCGCAGTAGCTAGGCAGTGGTATTGGTAGTGAGTTGTGACAAGAGAGAAAGAGGAGGGAGGTGATTTTTGTAGGAAAGGATTTTTAGGAAAATGGAATTAATGTCTGCTTTTAGCAAACCCTTTCTCTTTATTCGCACCTCGATTTTCAGTCATGCCTAAAACAAAAATGTATACCCTTATCTTTTTTCTTTTTATTTTTTTCGGCGCGATCGTACCTTTAACTAGGTGCACTCATGCCTAGCAACGAATCTGATCCCTTTTTAACCTTCCACATACATCTACGCCAACAATTGGATGCACTCTCGCCCAGTATAGATTGTATTTTTTTTCCACCATATTTTTAGTGCGACTGTGTTGAGTACAGTTGTTCTCATTCCAGTCTTGATAACCTTGCTTTTTGCATAAATTAACTTTGGTTTATTATTGGTTCAAGTAAAATAAAGGATCTGAGTATAAAAATGAATTAAAAACATAAATTTAAAAAAATAATTAAGTAAAGCTTGGGTCCCCTCCTAAGAAGCGTTTGATTTATAATCATCTATTTGACTTTTGGGCATCTTTAGGTAGCTTAGTTCAAAGTGATTAAGGTTTGTTAGCAATCAACAACTCCTCCTCAATAGTATTTGATTCTTTGAGTGTTCACTTTGAATCTATTCTTTAAACTTTCATTTTTGAACTCCACTACTCCATGAGAGAAACTTCGACTATGTGAAATAGGTAGACCAGTGAGACTTCAATTTACCTAGGAACAATTGAATTCGAGAGTTAAATAAAAGAATATATTGTCCTGGCTCAAAATAGCGATCAATGATCATGTTGTCATGCCACTTTTTTTTATCTTTTTCTTATATATTTTGGTGTTTTCATGTGCTTGTAGCTGAAATTCATTCATCTCATTGGGTTGAAGCAACCTCTTTCCTCCTATAGCCTGCATATCACAGTTTAGTTTCTTAGCAGCCCAACACGCATTATGTTTGAGTTTAGCCGGAAGATAACATGTCTTGCCATAAACCAAGTTATAAGGAGACATTCATATGGGTGTTTTCTAAGTAGTTATGTATGCCCACTGTACCTCATTTAGACAATTAGACCAATTTGTACGAGTGGAACTTGCACTTTTCTAGACAATTCATTTAATTTTTCGATTTGATATGTCAACCTATCCATTGGTTTGGGGATGATAGGGAGTGAAAATTCTATGTTTTATCCCATATTTAGATAATAAAGCTTCAGAACTTCAATTATAAAAATGGGCGCCCCATCACTAATAATTGCTCTAGGACTACCCAAATGAGAGAAAATATTCTTTTTAATGAAATTTACCATAACCTTAGTGTCATTAGTGGGTAATGCAACCATCTCAACCTATTTAGACACATAGTCAAAAGCAACTAAAATATAGAATTTATCAAAAGATGGAACAAAAGGACCCATAAAATCAATACCCTAAACGTCAAAAAATTCGCCTCCCAAGGTTGTGTTAAGAGGCATCTCAATTTTTTTTTTTTTTTTTTTTTTTTTTTTGGTTTCCTATACTTTGGCATCTGTTACATTTGGCAACAAAAGAGTGAGCATATTGGAACAAAGTAGGCCAATAAAACCTGACTGTCACAGTTTTGTAGTAGTTCTATCTCCTTGAAAATCACCACTGCAGGGAGATGCATGACATTATTTATCACATCATTTATTTCAACCTCAGGCGTGCAAAGTGTCATAACATGATTAGCTTATTATTTAAAAAGAAAATGTTCATCCTAAAATATCTTCTAACATTAGCAAGAACTTTTCCTTTTGTTCGAGATCTAAAGGTATGATGCCACATGATAAATAATTCACAATGTCAATACACCATGGGACTTCTTGAGTCACAATTGCAAGTATTTTGTTCATCAAGAAAATTATCATTTATCAAACTACGTTCAATAGGTTTATCGAGAGATTCCAGCCTAAATAAATGATCAGCTGTTTGATTTTCAGTTCCTTTCCTATCCCAAAATTCTATATCAAATTCTTGCAAAAAGCAATACCCAATGAATTAGTCTAGGCTGTGTATCCTTTTTCTCAATGAAGTACCTAATGGTAGAATAATTAGTTTACACAATGAATTTTGTACTAATCCAATAAGATCTGAACTTATCAAAAGCGGACACTGCAGCAAGCAGCTCTTTTTTAGTGGTAATGTAGTTCACTTGTGTATCATTACTTGTCAAAAGTAGACACTATAGCAAGCAGCTTTTTTTTAGTGGTAATGTAGTTCACTTGTGTATCATTAAGTGTTTTGCTAGCATGATAAGTTGAGTGAAGATTTTATCTTTTCATTGCCTAAAGCAACAGAAAGAGTAAAATCACTGGCATCATACATTAGCTTAAAGGAAGATCCTAATCAAGAAGAGTTATAATAGCCGTAGAAATTAATCTCTCTTTTAGTTCATTAAATGGCTGAAGACATGCAACATCAAATTTAAAAGGAGCATCCTTTTCAAGCAAATTGCACAAAGGTTTCAAAATTTTAGAAAATTTTTTGATAAATTGTCGAAAAACCCTATATGGTCTAAGAAAGAACGAATACTTTTTACCTAAGTAGGGGGTAATAGTTTATTGATAGTTTCCAACTTCGCCTTGTCGACTTCGATACCCCTATTGAGAACATTATCACCAAGAACTATTTCTTCTTGTACCATGAAATGGCCAGCATTTTCATATCTTTTCAACACAAGAGTAAGATTGTTAAAGCATTCATCAACTGAATTTTCATAACAGAAAAATCATCCATAAATACTTCAAGAAAATTCTCTACCATGTCGGTTAAGATTTCCATCATGCATCTCTGAAAATAGCTGGTGTGTGCAAAACCCAAATGGTATCCTTCAGAAAGCAAAAGTTCAAAAGGACAAATAAATGTAGTATTCTTTTGATCTTCTCGAGCTACGGTTGTTTGGTTGTAACCGTCTAAAACACAATAAAACTCCTTACCCACTAATCTTATATAACATTTGATAAATAAAGGGTAAGGAAAAGTGATCTTTTCTAGTGGCTTTGTTCAACTTCATATAGTCTATACACACTTTCCACCTAGTTATTGTCCTAATTGGAATTAACTTGTTGTGCATATTAGGCACCACAATTGTTCTTACCCTATTTTGGTGCATGTTGAATAGGGCTAACCCAAGAACTATAAAAAATAGAATAGATAACTTTTGTATCTAACCATTTAATTATCTCCTTCTTCCTTTCATTATTGGATTTAGCCTTTTCTGACTTTCTGTGGAGGCTTTATCTTCATTCTCAAGAAGTATCTTGTGCATACAAAAAGAAGGGCTTATTCCTTGATGGTAGCTATAGTCTACCCAATTGCTCTTTTATGCTCCCTTAGCACCCTTGACAACTTCTCTACCTCCAAATTAGAAATTAAAGATAAAATTATTGCAGGATAAATTATTTGATTAATCTAAGTAAGCATAACAAATATGAGCTACAATAGGTTTAAATTCTAGCTTAGGCGGCTCTTTGATTTAGGGTTTTAGGACTCTCAAAGATGTAGGTTTTTCAAGAGGTTCAACTTTCTTGGGCTTTTGATACTTTGAGGAATCCAATATCTTCACTACTTCTAGACCTCCTTTATCTTCTTCATTCACAAAATTAAGTAATGCCCTTTTAGTGCATCTGTGACTTGCTTTACAAGTGTTTCTTTTCTGCAAAGCTATCGACCACAGTAAACAAAACACATTGATCAGTTTTATCAGAAAATTTCATGGTTTCAAAAACATTTAAGGTAGCCTACTTGTTTTGAACATTCATTATCAGATCACCCTTTTAAAGGTCAATTCAAGTTCTACCTGGTAGCTAGGAAAGGTGTCCCAAGAATAATAGGTCCTTAACTATCAGCTTCCATGTCAAGAAAAATGAAATTAGCAAGAAATTTGAATTTATCCACTTTAAAAAAATATCTTCAATAATTCCCTTTGGATAAGTGAGGGACCTATCTACTAACTGTAAAGGGACGCTAGTGGGTTTGACTTTTCCTGGTCCTAGTGTGTGATAAATTGAATAGGGCATTTGGTTAATACTAACTCCTAACTCGCATAATGTTTCGCCTTGAAAAGTGAGTGCAATTGTGCAAGCTATTGTGAAACTTCTAGGATCCTTGATGGTAACTTTTTTTGAATTATAGAACTAAATTCCTCAGTCAAAGTTACCATCTCATAATCACCAAAATGCCTTTTATTAGACAAAATATCTTTCATAAATTTAACGTAATTAGGCATTTGTTCAACAGCTTTCGAAAGGGATATTAATGTGGAGTTTCTTAAAAAACTTTTGAAAAATTTTTAAATTGCTTTTCTAACTTCTGTTTTTGCAACCTGTGAGGTAAGGGAGATTGGGGAGCTGTACGTTTGCTTAATTTAAGTGGTGCTTGAACCTCTTTTTCTTTCTCATCAAAACTTACCTCCTCCTCTTTTTTTTTTTTTTGGTAATTGCAAGTTCTTTTGTGATCTCTTGAAGTTCCTTTCCATTACACAAAGTAACATCTTGGCACTGTTCCTTTCCATCTCTTATAGGGTTTGTCTCAGTGTTAGTTAGTAATGACTCCTGAAAAGTTGGTAATGATTCCTGAGATCAAGAGGTTATAGCATTAGCTAATTGACCTATTTAGATTTCTATTGACTTGAAAGTAGCAGATGTACTAAACATAAATTACATAAGTGTTTCCTCTAATGAGGGTTTTCTTTTTCTTGCATAGACTATTTTATTTGTTGCTCTCATACCTTTTTGATAGCTTATTACTGATCCCTACCCCTGATTGTTATTTCAAGAAAAGCTCGGGAGTTATCTCTAGGGGTGAGCATGGGACGAGACGTCCCGGCCCAAAAAATCGGGAAAAATCCTGTCCCGATTAAGCATCAGGATGGGACCGGGACAAAAATCATTGTCACGGTTGAAAATCTATTATCCAAAAATCAGGACTGTCCCGTCCTATCCCGTCCCGTCCCTATTAATTTTATTTATTTATTTATTTATTTATTTTATTATTATTATTATTATTATTATTATTATTATTATTATTATTATTATTATTATTATTATTATTATATAAAAATATGTATGATATTAAAACTAACAAGCCCATTTTCCTTATAAAATTTGGCTTAATTTCATTTCAATTTAATGAGAAGTTAGGCCCACCTTTTAAGCCCAATTTCAACTTGATATTTAAGATCCAATTCAAATCCCTAATTCTATTTCCTTCCTCAATAGTCAATAACCCTCTGCCTTGTTCGTTCACAGCTTCACTCAGAAAGTCAAACACGAACACACAGTGTCGCAGCGGCGTTCGACGGCTATCAACAAAAATTAGGCAAGTCTTCTTCCCTTTTTTTTTCCCCTTTAAATATTATCAATTTATATTACTTTTTGGAGAATGAAAATGAAATCTAGAAAATAGTTTTATTTTTTGTATAAACATGTATTGGAATTACTTTTTCGATAATAGGTTGAGTCTACTACACAGTGTTGAAATTCAAATATTTGTAGCTTCACGATCAAATGTTTAGCAACATATGGACTAATTAAAACCATAGTTTTCTTTTATTTTATGTTATTTTGTAGGTGGGATTTAATATATTTTGGGTTGTTGTTGATTTCTTTTTGTTGAGCAATATTAATTTGAGTTTTGTATTAAATATTTCAGATTATTAATTTAAGAAGAGCTTCATTTGATGGAGCCAGAAAATCCAAGTAACACCGGCCCTAGTCCCACCCCTACAGAAGAAGCAACCACAGCTGCCTCCTCTAAACTAGAAGTGTCTAATAAGAAGGCTCACAAGAATAGATTGGAGGTATGGAATCATTTCGAGAAACTCCCCTTAGAATTAACAGATGGAGAAGTTCGAGCAAGATGTAACTATTGTAAGCTTGATTTTGGTACACATCCTACTAAACATGGAACTAATGGTATGGTTAAACACATGAGAAGATGTTCAAAGTTTCCACATAGAAATCAAGAAAAAAGACAAACGATGTTAGGATATTTTAGCAAAAGTTGTGAGGGCGATGCTTCTGCAACAAAAATATTAGTCCCACATTTATACAATTATAATGATTATAGAAGGGTTTTGGCTAAGTTTCTGATATGTGATGAGCATGCTTTTGAGATTGTAGAAGGCATTAGGTTTCGTAGGTTGTTAAATAAATTCGAACCAAGGTTTACAATTCCTTCGAGATTTACAATGGCTAGAGATTGTTATAGTTTATATCTTGAAGAAATGAAAAAACTCAAATAAATTCTTAAGAAATCAAGTTGTCGTGTTTGCCTTACTACTGATATGTAGACATATGTTCAAAATATAAATTACATGTGTCTTACTGCTCATTTCATTGATAATGACTGGATGTTGCAAAAAAGAGTTCTTAATTTCTGTCACATTGAAAATCACAAGGGTGAGACCATAGCTAAGGCTATAGAAAAATATTTGATGGCATAGGGTATTGAAAATGTATTCACCATCACTGTTGATAATGCTAGCTCAAACGATACAACGATCGTTCCTTTGAAAAGGAGATTGAGAGGTTGGAATGGGTTGGGTTTGTGATGGGGACTTTATTCATGTTAGATGTTCTGCACATATCTTAAATCTTGTGATTAATGAGGGCTTGAAAGACTTACATCCATCAATTTCCTCCATTCAGGAAGCTGTTCACTATGTGAGATCTTCTCCATCACGTCTTCAAACATCCAAAATATTTGTTTCAAAAGAGAAAATTAGTAGTAAGAGCAGTGTTTGTTTGGACGTAGCAACTAGGTGGAATTCGACATATATGATGTTGGAACGAGCAGAGAAATTTCAAAAAGTTTTTGAGAGGATGGAGGAAAAAGATGAGAGCTACAGGTTATATTTTAAAAATGAGAATAGGCCACCAACAATCACTGATTGGGAAAATGCTCGAAATTTTATTAAATTTTTAGCAGTATTTTATGAGGTGACTTGCAATTTATCTGGCTCATCATATGTGACATCTTATAATTGTTTTTATGAGTTAGTATCAATTCAATCTGAGTTGATAAAATGGAGTAATGGTTCTGACCCGTGTTTGAAAATGATGGTGTGCGATATGAGGGGCAAATACAATAAGTATTTTGGGAAGCTATAAAATATAAACCCATTGATACTTGTTGCTATTGTGTTAGATCCTAGATATAAGCTTGAATATGTGGAATGGAGTTTTGAGGATCTTTATGATTCAAACATGGCTAATCTGATGGTTAACAAAATTGAAGATACTATGTCACGTTTATATGAATTTTATTCGTATGAGATCAACAACAACTCTATGGATCGAGAAAAGTTTGCAGACTCTACACAGAGCGGGGACGAAGAGGTTAATGCTGATGGAAAGAAAACTTTGGAAAGCATTTCTCAAAGCAGATTGCATAAGTGGAAAAGAGAAAAAAGAAAGAAAAAAGCAATATCGAAAAAAATCCGAGATTGAGAGATACTTATTGGAGCCTTTTGAGGAAGGAGGAGATTTTAATGCTTGTAATTCAACAAAATATAAGGTTCTCTCTCTTATGGCACGTGATATCTTGGCTATTCCAGTTTCCACAGTTCCTTCTGAGTCTGTCTTTAGTACAGGAGGGCGTGTGCTTGACCACTTTAGGAGTTCACTTTCGCTGAAAATGACAGAAGCTCTCATTTGCACACAAAATTGGCTATCCCCTATGCAGTTCAAAGTTGATGAAGATTTCGATCTATTTGAGAGCACAGATAATATTACTTCACGTGACTTTATGACTTGACAATATCTATTTAAATTTTTTATACTTAAATTGTTAATTAATTATGACACTTTGGTTATTTGAATAGGTGACAATAGGGTTGGATCCTTAAGTTCAGCTAATGATCTTCCGACATTAGAATAATTGTTTTCTATTGTTTGTGAATTGTCATTTATATTTTCTGTAATTTGAGAATTGAGATTGGCTTTGTTCGAATTAGATTCAATATGTCAATGTTTTAGATTGCATAACGAGCTTTATCCTTGTTGAACGATGAATGTATTTTTGTTATAGTCATTTAGGATACATTAAAAATGTAAAACTCGATATTTTGATTTTGAGTTTTTATTTGATATCTTATTTCTTGTTTTCTTTTTCTTTTTATCTCATAATTAACAGGTTGCGTCCCAATCCCGTCCTATTCCCGAGACCGGGATCGGGACACATTCTTGTGTCCCAAATCAAAATCGGAATGGGATTGGGACATGCAAAATCCCGGCCCGTCTCATCCTGTGCTCACCCCTAGTTGTCTCCACCCAAGGTCATAAGTGTTAGAAAGGGATTGTTTAAGATTTTCAAACATTGCTTATAAAGTGAATAGATTCAACACTATGAGGGCATTGATCAGGATGATGGCCTTCTCTACATTTACCGCACATAACTAAAACATGTTGCACTTGATTAACCCAAAGTTTTTGAGTGATCGTACTAAGAAATCTATCTTGGCATTTTTAGCCGTACATTGATCCACTTCCAGTACACTTGCAATCTTCTTTTGCCCTGTCTTTTCCCACTTTTTTTTAGAATGGTTAGCCACGAACTTATTCAATAAATTATGGCACTCTGCATTAGTTCCAAATAGAAATGAATCCCCATTTAGGTGATCCAATTTATCTCTACAACTTTAAGTTAAACTATGACAAAAAGTGTGGATTTAGATGTGCCTTTGAACATCGTGGTTGGGGCAATTCCTCAGCATCCTCTTGAATCAACCCCATGCCTCAAAAATAGTTTCTGATTCAATCTACCGAAACATGTTTATCTCCTTTCCCAATGCAACTGTTTTTTCTAGAGAAAAATACTTGGAAATAAATTTTTCTTCTAACTCTACCCAACTGGTGATAGATTCCTCCGGCAGGGATTCAAACCGGTCTAAGGCATCCCCAAGCAACAAAAAAGGAAACAACCTCAATTGGAGTATGTCCTTCGTAACCCCTTCCTGTCTTATCAAGTTGCGGATTTTTAGAAAACTATTGATGTGCCCACTTCGTAGTGATTTTTTCAATGGTTTATGATCTAGGCGTGTCCACGCTCAAACTTGTGCACACTTGCGCCCATTGTTAAGTTTCTCTTTTGTGTTCTATCCTTGAAGCGATTGTACCTACTTCTGAGCACACTTATACCTAGTTCAATGGTGAATTGTTTTTCGACTTTTTCTTTCCTTTTGTGCTCTTTCGGTAAATTAATCTGTACTTTGCACACTTGGCATAATTTTAATCCAAAATAAGATAAAAATGGGATAATTACATAACTAAATAATGTGAAAATATTAAGCAATTATGGAATTATTACTTGTGCAATAGAATACCGGGATAAGAAAAATAAAACAGAAAACAAAAGCAATAGAGGAATTAGAATATAATATAAATAGAATTGACATTTGAATTATAGAAAGTTGAGTTGAGAAGATTTTAAATGAAATGTAATTAAGGTATGTGCATTACGCCATGTCTTTAAGGATTTATTTATCTCTCACGTGGTATTTAGATGTTTTTGACAAACAACCTCCTAAGATACGATTCTTGTAATAAAAGGCAACACTCGAATTCACTGACACCATGAAGCAAGCTGTTTGAAACTTTTTCTTAAATGATTCAATGCAATGAATGCTTTTTTAGTGTATTGCATCAAAGATCGCTATGATGTATTACTTTCAGCTTCTAGATAATTCTATGTATAAGTTGTGATGCGCTCTTCATAGAAATGCATGCAGTATCTCATGATAAGGAGTGTCTATTTATTCCAGAAGACACTGTTGACACTTCTCATATCCAATCAGCTAAGGAATAACATATATACTAAGTTCACACATGATCAGCGAGTAATGCAATTGCAGCATGAAATAAATTCAAATGGTTGCAATTATGAAAATTATAGTAAAATAAATATAATTAATTCATTAATTAGACCCGTGCCTAAGCAGAGCGGGTAGCATAGGCGTATGTGCTTTGGATTGAACTCGCTACCATATCTGCCTTCTTCCTTTCAAAGATTATTAGTATCCCGGAGAGACCTAAGTCCAAACCAAAACCTATAATTTATAAATTGATTTGTTTTCATCCATATCTCGAACACAAATATCCATATTTACTGCTCCTTTTCGATATCATATCTTTACCTAAATCACCTATTTTAACTCTATTTTCTCATTCAGTATTTTTATCAATCTTTCACAAATAAATAGCCTACAAACATCGCATCAATGTGATTGACATATTAGTATAACGTTAAGTTCAACGTATTTTATCGTGGGGAAATATGTAAATTGTTGTGCTAAAGTTGATTGAACAACTCGGCCCAAATTCTGACAACCATAACCTTATATTAATAATTCGTGTTCATAATTTCCATTGGCATGCTAAATCATCATATCATGATTCCGAAGTGGTTTTTGCTTTTGAAGTCCTTGATTGTCCTTTATTCCCAAATCAGTTTTTACCTTTCTCCAGGGAATTGCGGATACGGACTTCATGCACCTTGAAACAAATTTCTGTTAAGCAAATATTTTAGGCATAATTGCCCCTACACCCTTCAAGTTTACTATAATTATCAAAATATTTTCTGAGATTTAAATAATTATTATTATATTTTTTATTGTACAGTTCGACTAATGCATATGCATATATTATAATTATACTCCCTGAACGATGTATATATTACAGTTACACTCCTTATTTAGGGGGTCTACTTATAATGTTTAAAATTTTCAAGATCATGTAATGAACTATCCAAATCTTTGTTTATTATACTGTATCTCAGGAGGTGTTGAGGTAATTATCGCAATATTTTATTATAAATATCATCAACTTGGTTTGATGTATGTCATACAGCAATCAATCGTAATCCTTCGTTACTTGTTAATTTGTTTTTATTGAATTGTGTACTTGGAAACGCCAAAAACGTAAAGTGTATGGGCCGCAAATGTATATTAAATCAAAATACATTTATTGCAAGTGGGAGATATTGCTGAAAGGCATAACAAAGACGTATAATTAGTTGCATGGTGAACTGCTTTTTTATTTTTTTATTTTCCCCAACATATGTTATAATCTTTGCAAGTGCAGGCGACGTGGCCACACTTTCTTCAAATACAATACCTTATTCTCAGTTAGATTTTCATTTTTTTGGTTCCTCATATTATAACTCACAATTTCCTGATTTTCTTTTCTTTTTCTTTTTTTTCTTTTTTTTTTCCTTAAGAAGGTGGTTACAAATATTGTTCTTTTTTATAAAAATAATATTAATCTTTTTACAAGCATTACACCAAAAGTAAGCTAATATTTGACATGATCTATTATGATACATTTAGTGATGCATCATTATATTAATTTATAGAGACGTAAGGTTTTACTCAACAAAATTGGTTACTATTAAATTAAAAATAATTAAATTATATATATAGTTGATATTATAATGCTTTATGTATAACAAAGGCAATTGTCACGAGTTTTTCACTAACATAATTAGGTATCATTACAGTAACATAATTCTTCTTCTTTTTGTTTTTTTTTCTTTTAATGTAAGAAACTTTTCTATTTATTTTTTATAGTGAAGTAATTAAAAGAATAATAATATCCCTTTTTTATGCATGCCTCAATACAATGATACATAATCAGAGATTAAATTGAGATCGTGTTGTCAATGCGAGCAAATTAACTGATTAGAAATATCAAAATTATCAAAAATTGTCCAAATGAATAGAGAAAAAAAAAAACAATAATAAGATTCCACACCATTTTACATGATAATTAATCTAGATCTCATGATCACCATTTTGGACAATATTATTATAATATATTAAAAAAATTAATTTTTTCTGCTGACTCACAAACTTACATATTCCAAATTCATGCAAGTTGTTTTTCTGTAATTAATTTATTCAGTTTGCAAGTTGCGATTCCAACCATGCATAACCACTAGTCGAATCTACTATAAGGGGAAAGGCTTTTGCCATTTCGAGATATTCCCATTTGTTTATCAAAGTGGATATATATAGATTCTTTTATAAAAAAGAAAAAAGAAAAATAAAAATAAAAGTGGAGGTAGAATTTATTAAAGGAATGGACCCCATATTCCATCTCCTCTTTATACAAACAACTCATATCCTCGTATGAATCAAGTGTGCAAAACCTTCAATCATAGGTTATATATATATATACATATTCATATATGGGCCAAAAAAGATTGCATAAAAGAACCCCTCACCCGTATAATTAACTCTATAATAGTATCTATGTGTCATTTTTATAATAATAATAATAATAATAATAATACAAGGAAGTATTGCAAAAGATTCAAAATATATACTACTACTTGAAGCATACATGAAATTAAGGTTTTACTTTGGTGAAATATAATTTTATGATATGTTAATACTTGTATATATACAATTACATCATTTTCCCCTTACATAATAAGCTATCTTATGCCTATAAATAGTCTTTTTTTTTTGGAAATAAAAAGTATGTCAGTTTGATGAGTTTTTTTACTATTTAATTAGATACTATTTATTCACTCAATCTTGATTTATAACTCGCTTTTAACAAAACCTTGTCACTTTAGCAAACCTAGATTAGAGCTTAAGTACTTGTGCAGATCGAGATCGAGTGCCACTTTACAAAGTCCAGATCCAAACAAATCAAGAATCAACTTTACCGTCCCTTTGTATATAGACAGAATCATCGTAGATATGTACATGCATATATATATATATATGAAAAAAAATAAAT
>JACFYI010001994.1:1217646-1235743 GCA_014898755.1 Handroanthus guayacan
ATAAAATTGACGATTTGTAAATTTCAAATTAAGGAAATCTCGGGGTGTTACACACTGCTTGTGTATCATTTTAGGGTTTTCAGTACCATCCCCAGCCTAGATTTCTGAACTAAGGACAACTCAAGTCCTTTAGTCAGAGAGTCAGCCACATTGTCTTTGGTACCAACAAAATCAATGGCCATGACCCTATCAGACACTAGTTCCCTTATAGACTTTGGTCTAACTTGGATGTGTCTCTTGGTCTTTTGATTAAATTTTTTACTTTTAATCTTTGCTATTGTGGTTTGGCCATCACAATGCACAGCGATCACAGGAAGAGGTTTGCTAACCATGGGTAATTAGACCATTAACCCATGCAGTCACTCAGCCTAAGTTCCAATCGTGTCTAAAGCACATAATTCAGCCTCAAATGTGGATCGAGTTACCAAAGTCTGTTTGGTAGACTTCCAGGAGATAGTGCCTCCACCTAGGGTAAAAATACACCCTGTACACCCATTGCTTTTGGAGTTTTTGGCTATCCAGCTAGCATCACTATACCCTTTAAGAACTACAGGGAACCTGCCATAATGTAGGGCTAGTGATACCATGCCCTTAAGATACCGAAGTACCCTATCCAAAGTCTCCTAATGAGTTCGATTTGGATAACTTGTATATCTCGCCAATTTTGAGACCGCAAACGAGATGTCCAGTCTCGTACTATTTGCAAGATACTGCAAGCTCCTTATAATTTGAGAATATCTTCACTGAGACATAGGAACACCACTTTCATTTTTAAAGAGAGCTACTGAAGGATCATATGGAGTTTTAGCAATTCTACACTCCTTATAGCCGAATTTCTCAATTATCTTCTCAACATGGTGAGATTGAGAAATTGCTATACTTTCAGTTGACCGAGTCAACTTGAGTCCAAGAATTACATTCGCAACACCTATATCCTTTATTTCAAACTTGCTCTTTAAAAATGACTTAGTCTCGTTAATTATCCCAACATTAGACCCAATTAAAAGAATATCATTTACATACAGACATAGTAGAATACAATTATCACCTTTAATTTTGCAATAAACGCACTTATCATTTTCGTTTACAACAAAGCCAAATGATAAAATAGTTTTATCAAATTTTTCATGCCATTGTTTAGGCGCTTGTTTCAAGCCATAAAGAGACTTAACAAGCTTGCAAACTTTTCGCTCATTTCCAAAAGCTACAAATCCCTCTGGCTGATCCATATAGATTTTCTCTTCGAGATCACCATACAGAAAGGTTGTTTTCATATCCATCTGCTGAATCGGGTAATCGTATATAGAAGCCAGTGCTATAAGTACCCGGATTGTAGTCAAACGAGCAACTAGGGAATAGGTATCAAAGAACTCTATTCCCTCTTTTTGCCTAAACCCTTTGGCAACTAGTCTGGCCTTAAACTTATCTATTGTTCCATCAGATTTAAGTTTCTTTTTAAAGATCCATTTACATCCAATCGTAATGCACCCCAAAGGGAGATCGACTAATTCTCATGTCCCGTTAGAGACAATAGAATCTATCTCACTCTTGACAGCTGCCTTTTAATACTTTACCTCTGGCGAAGCCATAGCATCTTTGAAGGTCACAGGATCATCCTCGATGTTGTAAGTGATAAAATCACTTCCAAAATCCTTGACAACCCTGGCTCTCTTACTCCGTCTGGGTTCATATAGTTCTATAGATGCTGAACTAGAACTACTTGGACTACCCCCCACATTTGTCATCTTTTCCATATGTTCAGGAATAGATGACGATGAAAGGGCTAAATCTAAAGAATTGTCTTGAGGTATTCCGGTCTTCATGGAAAACACGTCTTCAAAGAATGTGGCATTACGAAATTCTACTATTGTGTTAACCTCCATGCCAGGAATTTCTGATTTTACAACTAGAAATCTAAAGGCATAGCTCGTTTCCACATAGCCTAAAAGGATCGCATCAACAATCTTAGGACCCAACTTTTTCCTTTTGTGCTCTGGGACTAAAACTTTTGCAATACAGCCCCACACTCAGAAATATTTCAAACTAGATTTCTTGCCTTTCCAAAATTCAAACGGAGTGCTTTCCTTATGTTTGAGAGGGACCCTATTTAGAATATGGCAAGCCGTATTCAAAGCCTCTCCCCATATATATTAGGCAGTCCAGAATTCAAAAGTAGACTATTAATCATATCTTTAAATGTTCTGTTCTTTCGTCCTACTATGCCATTAGACGAGGAAGAGTAAGGTAGGGTCTCTTCATGAATAATGCCAAAATATCGGCAGTATTCAATGAAGGGGTTAGACTCATACTCTCCACCTCTATCTGATCTTAATCGTCTAAGTTTCTTGCCAGTTTGAGTTTCAGCTTCATTTTTAAACGTTATGAACTTTTCAAGTGCTTCGTTTTTATATTTCAATAAGTAAACATAACAATGCCTACTGCTATCATCTATAAAGGTGATAAAGTATCTTTTATGATCTTTAGTTAAGATCCCATTGAACTCACAAATATCCGTATGAACTAAGTCAAATATTTCAGAATGTCTTTCAACCGAATGGTAAGACTTTCTTACTTGTTTAGCCTCAGCACAAATCTGACATTAGCCTTTGCATTCAATTTTGTGTTTTGGGATTAAGTTCAAATTCATTATCCGTTTCATGGAACCGAAATTTAAATGACCTAATCAACTATGCCAAATAGTAGAACACTCAACAGCATTTACAACAGGAAATTCAAAAAAATTAATTTTATTAGAACCAACATTCTCAACTCGTAACTTAAACAATCCATCATCTAAATGGCCTTTGCCGATAAAAGTTCCGTAATACAAGATTACAACTTTATTGAACGTAAAGGTTAACTCATAACCTTCCCTAACTATTACAGAACCACTAATAATATTTTTCCTTATTGTCAGAACATGGTGCACCCTCTGCAGTGACAGTATGCGCCTTGAAGGAAACTTCAAGTCCATGCATCCTATCCCAAGCACCTTGACAGCACTCGAGTTCCCCATCGTCACGAATTTCCCATCTACTGCTGATAAGACACAAACAGCAATTTATCAGCACAAACATGCATATTTGCCCCAATATTAATTAACCAGTCATAGGGTTCATAAACAGTAAATAGTTCGGGTTTTAAGGAAATATACCCATCAATAGTTATTTCTGGAGCTCTAGCTTTGCTAGTCTCTCCCACAACCATGTTGACCACAGCTGGTGTAGCAGACTCAAATTTAGCCTTAGCCTTTTTGTTGGGACAATCTTTAACCCAGTGGCCCATCTGTCCACAATTCCAGCATGGTTTGTTTGCCTTTGGTTTCTTATTGGTTTTGGCTTTTCTTTTATTGATGGATTTCGAGTAGGGGTTTACTTGGTTCATTTTATTTTTCTTCTTTTCCGTTATCATGTTTGCCTTAAGCTGGTGCTTGACAGGAACAATATGAGTTTGGTTCCTGTGTTCCTCTTTGATACTTATGGCAACCATAAGATCGTCGAGAGACAGCCTTCCCTTTTGATGCTTAAGTGTCATGCCGAAATTCTCCCAAGACTTGGAAAACTTTTTGACAATAGACATAACTAGAAACTTCTCCAGAAGTTTCATTTCAGCATCGGAAAGGGCGTGCTTAAGGTTTATTAGTTCATGCGTCTGTTTAGTTACAGACTTGCCCTTAACCATCTGATATTTCAGGAATTTGAAAACAAAATACTTTTCAAGCACTTGTTCTTCAGTATTGTATTTCCTATCCAACTCATCCCATAACGACTTAGCCGTATACGAGTTGAAATAGTACACGTCAAAGAGTACATTCGATAATGCAGAAAGAATGACCCCTCGACCTATCTGATCCCGTTCCGACCATTCAGCTATTTCAGTCATTTTGGGATCATTATCAATTGGTTCAGGCCCAGTCACCTGAATCACCGACAAAAGTCCCTTCAGCGTCAACCAAATTTTCATACACTGTTGCCAACATTTAAAAAATTGGCCCGAAAATTTTTTCGATAAATCGGATAAGTCAATTTTTGCGAATAGCATAGACATAGTACCAAACCCACTTGCAAACAATGATGATGCCATTACAGAATTATAAGTGCAGTTTTAAAACGCAACAAATAATTTCTTCAAGATTGTTGAAAAAATAGTGTGAAAGCAGATTATCTAAACAATAAGTTTATACAAATAATCAACGGGCAATGTTTTAAAACAGCACAAAATAATTTAACAAGCATGCAATTTCATATTATCAAATTAAAGCATGCGATTTCAGATTATCAAAATATTACAGATAATCAAACATGTATACAGATACGAATCAAATTTTCATAAGTTGTTTTGAAACCAAAGTTTACAACCAATTTGGAAACAAAACAAAACAGGCTCGTAATTAACAAGACAGAATCGTAAAAAATGAAATAGTAAACTTATCTTGCCAATTCTGTATAGTAACAGAATTGATCAAACCGAATCGCAGAACATGTTCTGCTTGTCTTGAAAAAATTATCACCCCACTCACCGATGCACTTGGGTACTGCGATATTTCTCCCAGGATAATCTGGTTCCAGAAACTCTGCACTGCACGATGCAAAAACTTCACCTCGAACAACAACTCAATTTGCCAACCCAAAGATTAGATGTGATTTAGGATATGCAGAGAGAGGGAGAGATAGTTTTTAGAACTGATTATTATAGTTCTATTGTTGGTGTTTTTATCACTGTCAAAAGACAAACTATTTATAGGGGAAGGATGGGTAACATGCCATTAATCTGGACTTAAATGTCAGAAACGTTTTGCTATTAAGCACAAACGTTTCAGTCAACAGCCATATAACTGGTACAAATCTGTCCAGATTCATGGCAAAAACACGTCCAAATTCATGCAGCAATAGTCCCAATTCATGCAATAATACAGATCCAAAAAGTTAGCACCTTAATGACATATATTTTTTATCTTTTAAAATCAAAACTAATTTAGCAGATTAATTGTGATCTTAAAACATTTTACTGTTACAAAATCATTAATCTGCAGCATTAAGGTTTTTATTCAAAATTTGAAATTCAAATTTTAAATAAATCTGCAGCAAAACGATATGTCTAAGACAATTCGCCCTAAAGCCCCCGCCGGTGGACGAAGCCGGAGCTGGAGCTGGAGCTGGAGCTGGATCGGGCTGGCCAGGCCGCGACGGCGGCGCGCGTGTGGTCCACTTCTTATGCATCCCATAGTAGACACTTTTAACAAGCATCCACACTTGGATTGCATATATACAAGTCTACACTTTGTTACAAAAACAATGTGGGACAAGTGAAGAGTTTTCAACTCTTTAACTCCACCACAAGGCTTTTATACTACACTCAAGTGCGAACTATATTGTCTCTAACCCAATGTGGGACAAGCCACACACACCCATCTTTTGGCCTTTTCCCCCACAATTACACACACCTATTTATCTATCGATTCCAACCAAAATTTGGCATCCATACAATGATAAAACTACTTTCAATTCATGTAATTAGGCTAAAATTTCATCGAGCTTAATGCCAAATTACAACAGAACTATGGTTGTATAACTTATCTTACATATTTCTATGAAACACTATCGTCAGAAATATTTTTCGGCCCTTGCCTTCCTATATCTGGCGGTTAACAAACGACGAGTTGGCCAAATGACATTTTTGTTTTCTTATCGGCTTCTATTGGAGTTGGAAAATAAGATCATTTTATATATTTTATTTTTCTTTTACTAACTCCCTAGTGTGACGGAAGACATTGGTAGATATTTCATTTTTAATTTTGTTTTTCTTTTTACAAACCGACTACCTTTTGTGTCAGAACCTGATCCGTATAGTTCATATCTTACAATAATTTTTTATTTAATCAAAGAAAAAGTGCTGGTATGTATTTTGTTTTTTGTATAATTTTCTATTATCGATGCAAGTGTCGCCGAAAATGCACCAGGATGTAATTTATTTTATTTTATTTTTTACAGATACATTGATGACCAAGTTGTCATGAATGCGCCAATAATTTAAATAATCTTTTAAAAAATAAAATTTATTTTTTTATTAAAAACTTGTATAACTTGCAAATAACAACAAACACGATTCAAATTAGTAGCAAATACCATTCCAAATTTAAATCAAATATCCATATACATGCATGAAATGAAAGTATCGCTTCAAATATTTGATTGGACAACAACATAAAGTAAATTATTCAAATAAAACAAAAATGTATTGTAGATTATTTAAATACATAAAAAAACCAACAAGATTTCCAAGGCTAGGTCATCGAGGTAGTTGTACTATCCCGAACCATTATTCTCGTACCTCTCATTGAGATCTTCTTGTTCTACAATGATTGTGGCTAGTTGAACTGGGGTAATGGTTGCTTGAACTACGATGTGGTTAGTGTTGCGCGCGGCAGTTACCATGTTGGTGTGGTCATGGTGGTAATACAGATGAAAAAGAGTGACTCCTCTGCTCCAGCACCATGTGGATCTTCTCTGTCATAGAGGTGAATAATCAGTTCATCTCCAATCACTGTGATATGAGATCGGCACCAAGCTATGAATGCACAGAATCAACTCATCGTTAAGTCGTTGCATTAGCCAGTTCACCTCCTCTAGCATGGCTTTCACCTGAGCCAACGACAAGGCGGGATAGGAACTGGCCTCTTCGGATGTGTTGTAGCTAGTGGAGCACTCTTGGTAGTTCATCCTGTAGACTCAGGCCTTCTTATTCCTCCCAATCACCTTTTTCCGAATCTCAGCCTCAAACTATTGAGTGCCTACAATCATGCTCCTACTGGCCTCAGGCTAGAACTACTGGCTCAATGACCACTCATATTAGAAGTCCTTTGACAGTAAACACCAAATAATATTAGTTATATAAGTAACTTCAATTAATATGGCACACGAGCAAATAATAATAATAATAATAATAATAATAATAATAATAATAATAATAATAATAATAATAATAATAATAATAATTGTATCAGTAAGTTCTAAATAATAAATGTTGAAACTTACACATACCTTTCCAATTGTTTGTCAACCTAACTCTTATTAACATTTTGCTAGTGGGTTCGAGCAAAATTACTTAAAATATACATACCAATTGTCTTAAATTAAAGCGCTTACCAACCAATTCGCATAGTTCTCGGGGGATATGTGCACTCTTGTTTGCAGTGTTTCCCTAGTTTTGGACACGCAACTCTTCTTTACCTTTGTCGACTTTGCCTTAAGGCTTAAACTCGGGCAATGCCTAGTGATAGTATAAGACTTCCCACATTTGGTCCCCCATCCAAGGTGACCCCTTGTTTTCCATGCAGGCATCTAAGTACATGTCCTCCATCCTCTAGCTAGTCTTTTGTCGAAGGCCTTTTTCATATAGATCTCATCCTAGAGCTCCAAAGTAACATACTTCTGTTCATAGTATAAGACTTTGAACAATAATATATTCAATAATTAGAATGACAATTTTTTGGCCTTCAACTCCTGAAATCGCATCTTCTTAACCTGCTAAGGCATGCGTGCTAGGTTTTATATGGTTGGTCTATCTTGTTCCTAATAATAGATGTAATGTGCCTGGTACCCTGTTTGGAGGGTACGTACCTACATCAAATTGATCACATCATTAACCACGTTGATTGAATTGAAGTTATTAAAATGCGAATTACTATAATTAATATATTACACACCCGACTATAGAGATCGAGCCCATGAGTTTGAGTTTGGGGAATGAAATGTGTAGTGCCAAGAGAGAGTGCTAGTCTGCCTACCTCGAGCACATCTACCCTAGCCCCGGCCACCCCTACTTCTCTTATTGCCTCCGCTAGTAGAAGCCTCTGTATGTGATAGATCCATATCTAAATAATAAATACAATAATAAATAATAAAAAACTGCACTAAATATAATTAAAAGCAAGAATCCATCTTGCATCAGACACAACTAAGGGCGTCCAACAAAGTAAAGTTATGTTTGTTGGCCCAAAATTGCCTATTAAGTACAAATCTCGTACCAAAAAAATTTATTCTGAGTAAGAACTAGAGAATTCATTTTCTTTATCTTCATCCTTCTCTATATTAATAAGTGCGTCCTCATCATCATTGTCCTCATTGACAACTTTATACTTGTGTATCTGTTTGCAATTAATGTCCTTGCTAAGACTGTTGTAATTCCTTAAAGGCTTTTAAATCTCATCATAAGTTATTGTATCAACATGTGATTATTTTGATATGCCACTTCCGATGAGTCTTCTATTTCTACTCAAGCTTTTGCTTTCATCTTGATAACAACCCACCAATTAACCTAATCCCTAATATTTCTCGGGTATAGAATATAGTATACTTGTGTCGCTTGTTGGGCAATGATAAATGGGTCAATTTTGTCTAACTTCACTAATCTTATACTTTGGATGTACTATACAGGTTTCTTATCTAGCAGTAAGATCAAACCACTTATACGAAAATAAAATTACCTTTTTCATAAGTTCTCCTGAGTACTCTAATTCAATAACTTTTTGTAACATTTCAAAATAATCATCTTCTATATGTTCTCAATTAGTCTCTTTAACCCAAACACCATTATTAATCATACTTTTACTCTTACCCCATGCTTGAGTGTGAAAGTAAAAACTAGTGATGAATAATCTCGGCCTATTCCTAACTTTTCTATTAGGGCCTCAAGCCATATCAAGCAAGAATTGATTTGTGATTTCATTTTGTGAATCATGTATTTATATAACATGTACATATATAAGTTGTTATCTGTGATACATCTTTTTTGTAAAAAACAAATTAATTGGATATAAAGTTGATGATTAACTTACGTAAGACTATGACTAATGTGCAAATTCATTTTAAATTCTTTTGTCGGCATCTTGATCACCAATCTGAAAGTAGTCAATAAAGTGACTACATTCACATGTATAAGTGGCATAAATAAATGTTAAAGATGTGATTTGATAATGCACGAGGATCTATGTTAGAGTTTTACTTACTGAATGAATATTCTAACCTCTTCACAATTAGTAGAACATTAAATGTAGAAGATTGTCGTTTTGCGTCACTTAACCATTAGGTCGTGCATGCACATGATGCATAACCAGGTTGAGTGAATATAGATAGTGTTGGTAAAATTGCATTATTTTGACCCCCATTTCTACAAACTCTTGTCAGGTAAGGTGTGAATATGGGATTGAAAATAATAAGAACAAAAGTTTGACATTCCCTGACCTATAAATAATTCACAAATTGAGCCCTCGACTTGGGCTTTCTATTTCATGGTCTTTTAAGCTTTCCAAACTCCCTATGACCAAATATAACATTCTATTTAAAGTAATCACAAAGTATAGTGCAAAAAATAGAAAACATGTATTAATATAAAATACTTACCTATCAAACGGGTACATCCATTGTAATGCCTTGGAACCCAGGACCTTTCGTCCCGAAGTCGGCAATGCTACCTGTGGGCAGGCGGACCTCTAGGGAGCTAACAGAAACACAAAGAAAATGACTAAACAACATATCATCAAATTTGTACAACTCCAAAGACTCTCCATGTCCATTACAAACTATAGTCTCAAGACTACAAGCCCCAAAAGCTAAGCATAATATAATGTACAAACTTTTCAACCTACTACAAGTCTAATGGCTACAAGCCATATACAACATCATTCATATAAAACTATCAAACTAAACCAAAGCAAAAGAGCAGAAAACTTAGCTAATGAGCTCCACATGCTTGTTGACGTACACAAGAAGCATAGCTATGGAATAACGAAGAATAAGGAATCCAATAAAAGAGTAAAGAGGCAATAAGCTCAACAATGAAATAGAACATGCCAACGAATGCAATTATCTCACAAGCAATATAAATAAATAGCTTAGCAAAAGCATAAACAATAGCTCGGCAAGAGCATAAACAAGACGAATAGTACAAGGTTTGAACAAGAGTTGTAGTAAGAAAGAACCATGAATGTGATATTAAAAATAGATTCATTCAGAACAAACAATACAGATGGATAATGGATAATGGATAAAGTTTATCACATTCATGTCAAAACATATAAGGTCGAAGCAATTATTTGGTGGATCTGTCACCCTTATAACTCCAACATATAACATATATATATCCTTATCTCTCCACTTACAACTCCGAGCAGTCGCTCAAGGGGAGTCATACATACTTGAGACATAGCCGTTGCAACACGGTCAATCACGAGTCTCAGGAGCAACTCATTAGAATCCTACCTCTAGGACCTCTCTGAACTACCTAACATATAGGAATTTTCAAAGGTTTCTATTGTCGACCCGATATCGCCCAATCAAATTCCCCTGAAGATTCCTAGGGCCCAACTTATCAAACATTCGTATAGGTTCAAAATGAACATGGCATTTTCAAACTTATAGCCCCATCCGCACATGAATTTCAAAACGAACAGAACTTATTCAAACATTTAGCGATATCGGGCAAGAATTCATATAGCCAAGAATTCAAATGATCGATGGTTCAAACAGTAAGTCAAGTTGGAATATTCAAAGTTCAAACAAGATTCGAATATTATCAATCAATTCAGATCGATTTTGAGACACATAGATTATATATTCGATCATAAGAGGACTTAACGGAGTGAAAAACGGACAAAAAAAGGCAAAATGAATCAAAATTAAGTTCGAAAATATTCTAGATTGGGCGCTACTGCGGACCAAAGTGGGCTGGATGCACGTAAACACGTCCAAGGTTTTTGTCTCGGGCACGTCCGCACGCGACAACAGGCGTGGTCGCGCTCAATGAACAGTAACCATAATTTTTTTTTAATATAAACTGCGTAACATATCAGACCTCAAAAAATGAAGAAATTAGTATTAGTTTGTTCTAATCATTATTGAGATTTTTAATTTTCAAGTTTGGAAGAAATTTTGGCAAAAATGTCAAGTTTGGTGTTCTTTAACTATCAAGTGGTTTAAGCCTCTTCTTGTCCATGATTTCTACTCTATCAAACTCTCAACATGATCAAGAGTACAATAGCATAGGATAAAGCCAAGGTTTCGATAGAAATAAGTGTCCCAAAACAAGAAATTCTCATGATGTTTCAACAACACAATTCATCAAATTCAACGAGTGAAACAAACTAATCCAAGTGCCAATCCATAGCAAATATTCAAGGTAGAAAAGATCTATGATTCTTACCTTATAACCAACAATCTCAAGGTGCTAGAAATTAAGCTTTGATCCTTCAAAGAGTTCCTATATCAATCAAGCCATGAATCAATACCACATTTATTCAACTCTACTCACAAATACTTAGTCAAAATAGAAACTTACCAAATGTATCAATCCTACTTCTTCACCCCTCTTATAATTCAAACTTCAAATTTTTATAGAAAAGAAATAGCAAAGATAGTGAAGATTTTGATAGGATAAGTATTGGTTGGAATTTTCTCTCATCCCTTTCTCTCTTTTCCTTCTCTTTTCTTTCTTCTCTTTTCTCTCTTTTTCTTTTTCCTTATCTTTTCAAACAAGGTGAGGAGAACTGAGCAAACTTAGTCTTGTATTATAGAATACAAATAGGGGGGGATTCATTTGTCAATTCCAAATTTGACGAAAAGTGTCAACTAGTTGTGGTTTCTAGCTTATTAGTATAACGATGTCATAAGCTTGGTTGAAGATTAATCCTCACATTTAAAAATCAAATATCTTTGCTATAGTGTCTGAGTGTGTGTGCCGGATAGGGGTGTGTATATATATGTATGTATTTTAATTTTATTTCTAGTATAATTTAGTGTATAATATATGGTATGATAGATTAAGTTTTGGGCTATAAATTGGACTAAAATCATTTCTTGAACCAAAATAATGTATACAATAATTTTTGGGTGTAAAATAAATAATTTTGGAAGTAATAAAATATTTTTGGTTGAGAGAAAAATCTCAAATCGATGAGAAATCGATTATCGATTAGGATTTTTCTCAAAAACATTTTAAAATGTCTATCAATTGAAAATTGAGAGTTCAAAAATCAAATTAGGAAAATATTTATCTAAAAATTTAATTAGATAAATTTTCTCACTTTAAAATTAAATTAGGAAAATTTTCAGGTTGTTACATCCATCTATGTTACCTCTCAAACAGGGCCTCCATTTCTTGCCTCGTTTATAAGATGGATCAACAAATATTCCATATAATTGAAGAACCCCCATGGAAATATCCTTTCTAATTTGCAAAATATAATAGGGATACTTTCTCCATCTTGTCTAAATCGTCATGCCTTAGAGTAGTTGAATATAAATCTCTAAAGAAATGACTTAGTTCGGCTAGCGATTTCCATATTTTGATCAGGTACTTTGAAAGAGATTAGAAGCAATTGATCCATGAAAATATGACAATTATGGCTTTTCAACCCTTGTAACTTTCCCCCGTGGGTGTAACATGTCGTGCTGGATTTGAAAAGTACCCATCAGGCATCTAAATTTCATATCATTCGTTCACATACAACACTTCTCTATTTTGCTGTGAATGTGTACTTAGCTTTTGGTTCCATTCATTTACCGCTATCCTTTTTATAAATTCTAACTCATGTCACTTATAATACTCCTTTAAATCGGTAGCAGCTTTCACATTATCCTTAGTCTTTCCCTTCATTATCATGATTGCATAGAAAACAATGTCAAATACATTTTTCTCTAAGTGCATGACATCTAGAATGTATCGAACCAAGTTTGTCATAATGAGAAGGTAAGCCCATGTTTTTTTTTTTTTTTTAACTTTAAGAAAGGTCCCTATATTTACTACTGAATTAGGCACTCACCACGATAATTTCCTTCCCTTTTTTGATTTATGAAATGTCAAAAACACCTTTATTTAAATTTTAAAAGCTTCCAGATTTTTCAGTAGAGAACGACTTGCTCAGTTGAAGAACCTAAACTTCAAGCCCTAAAAAACATCAAATATCACTCTAAAATACTCAACAAAACTGACATTAAGATCAAGTTTTTATTTCAAATAGTAAAACTAGGAGCTATTGTACATCTTTTTTATTTGATTATTTTGCACTTAGAGTGAAGGGATTTGGGAATGGAGTGTTGTTGGTTTGTGGCTTGGAGAAAAGTTGGAGCCTCAAGAACTTTTCATAGCGGGATTTCATAAGTAATGAAATTGGAGAAATTTGGGAGTTACTTGTGGACTAGGTATATTAGGTTTCTTTCACATTTAGGGGTTTTTGTTTTTTTTTTGCTTTTGAATGTTCAAACATGAGTGTATGAGAACTGTTATTTATGGATGTTAGGGTTTTTTGCACTTAGGATTTTTTCTACGTCTTAATACTGAGGCATGTATAAATGAGAATTTTGATTTTTAGAAGCTATGGCTTTGTTATGGTATCCCCTAAGATATAAATTGTAAAAGGCACTTCAATCACTTAACAATTCCAGAATAAGCAACTCATTGCTCTCTGTGCTACTACATGGTAGCCTCCGCCATTGGTACCACATTCATGTCAATCTTTTCCAATGGAACTTTTTTATTAGATCTCTCTTTCTCAAGTATCCTCAAATCTGCGACACGTTGTCTTCTTTTTCCCCTATAATTGAGATATAATTCATAGAAGATTGTGATGAGAAAGCGGGCACATGGTTTGGGAAAATCAAAAGGATAATTTGGAGGGAACCTTTTTCATTTTCCATCGTCATATTCTCTACCTCATCCAATCCTAGAGCAATTGGCAAGTTTGGATACTCATTTTCATTAAGTTGAGGATGTACTTCCACTTCAAATGAGTACACCTAGTTTCTCTTGTGACCACATGTATATCTAGCATTTTTGTAATTAAAAATATTCACCTCCTCACAACTAAATGTCATCCTACAAAATGGCTAATTGTAAGGGACCGAACAAATAAACAACGCTATTATGGGAGCAATATCTCGTGAAATTGGAGCAATATACAAAGGCATATATTCAAACTGGTCACGAGCAATTACAAAATTGTCCTTGTACTTAAGGAGACACTTCCTCACAATATGGCCTAAAATTCCACACAAATAACAAAAGGAATGCAGATAATCATATGCAAAGCTAAACTATAATACTTCCTCGATCAACGTTCTGATGTTTATCTCTTGCTTTAGCCCATTTCTAATATTTATTTTGACTTTGATACGAAGATTATTACTAACCATATCCTTTTGAGCCCATAATATCTCCACAAATTGTCCAATTTAGTTACTGATTTGGTTAGCAATATCCAGTGTTTGTTTACTCAGTGGCAAATTGTGAACTTGAATGACAAAAAGGTCACAGCTCAAATCAATGTTCGTTGAGTTCTCCTTGTTCAAAATCTCACTTAATACTAAGAGATGCTTCTCAAGAATTCATAGGCAACCCTCAAGCATGTCATCAATCGAGAGGATGGTTGAACGCAACAGTAAAACATCCCCCATCAAGTTGAGAAATATCTAACCCCCTTACAAATTCTAGCAATTGCTCAAGATTCGATCGGAGAGTGACAGTCGAATATGATCTAGATGTAACCACACACTTAACCAAAATTGGTTTAAGTGTCTATTTATCTCTGCCCATACCCTATCCAAAAGTGTAACCCCCTCATTTTTCTCCCTTGTACGTGTATGTTTCTGACCAAATTAACTACATATTGCTCCATGGTAGTCACAATTAATAGATTGAGAAATGAGAAGTAGATTTTCCCATCGCCAGTAGAGACTCACACTCTACCTTCACAACCTATCACCAAAGGTAAAACACATAAAACAAAGAAAAGGTTATAGGAATAGGCATGAAATAAAATATGAAAGAATGAGACAGGTGGACGTATTAGGATTAGACTTATGTTTAGGGTTAAAGTAAGGTTAGAAGATCCGCAAACGTCTGCAAGCCATATGAAGGAGCAGTTTCCAAACAATCCTTGCTTCCAAAGGAGATGTATACTAAAAGAAAGAAGATTAAAGAAAAGAAAATAAAATGAAAATGAACAGTCCCTCGAAGCAAGAAGTTGGTATCCGGAAATAAATTGTGTTAAAATTTATTTTTTCAATGCTCAATGTTTATAGATAAATTTTTCACTCGAACTCCTAAATTTGGAAGTTCTAGTTCTTCTTCACAAAATTCGCCCTTTTTTAAAAAAGTATCAATAAATCGAAAGATCTACCCAGTAATAATAATCACTACCACAATCATTTAAAAATAGTCAAAAAGATGATTTAAACTCTTTGAGGACCAATCTAGCATAAGGATTATTAATTCCTAAAATGCCACCCAAATGATTGTGACACAATAAGAAGAACATATATTTAAAAGAGTCCTTGTCAACCATGAAATCATAATTTTTCAAAAACTAAAATGTCTAGTGATATGAATCGATTTAATCCTAAATGTTTTGATAATTATCTTAATTGGTTGGAATATAACGTATCATGATATGCAACCTTTTGTCTTTCTTGTTATCTATTCAAGGATAAATATACACATCAATGTGGGGAGACGCATTTTTCATTAAAAGGTTCTAGATTTGGAATAAAAAAGAGAGATATTGGCAGACCCTAACAACGATCATGGAAAAGGGAAAAAAAAAAGTGTAAAGGTTTGATGTGACAAAGCAACCCATTCAAGCAACTCCTATAATTAATTAAATATAGCTAAGTTGGAGTATTGTATTCTCCTAACTGCATCAGTTAAAATTGTGAGATTTTCTTTAAGCCAAGGAATGGCATCGCGAGCTCTTCATGAAGGTGTATTATTTTCTTTAACTTCTGAGATATCATTCATAAATTTGTAAGAATGCAGTGGTATTGAGAAAAGCGCCAAAAGATAATCAGAACACTTGTCCAACAATTCAAAAGAAATTATATATGAATGTGTTCTAGAAATAATTAAGGTTATCATAGAGGATCTAAATGGGATTACTTTAGTATACTTGTTCATGAATCTCCTGATGCATCATGTAAGAAGCAAATGGCTTTTGTACAACGGAATGTTAATAGGAGGGTATTTTAGTTGGAAGGATTTATTAAAATTATTCATGTTTGTAATACTAGTATTTTATCTTTAAAAAAGAAATTGCTTTGTTGACTGTTCAACATTCATTAAGTTACCATACATATGTGAAAATGATATTATGGAGCAAGTAATGGGCAAAGCCAATTCAATTGACTTAAAGCTTTAATTTAACTAGAAAATTGAGAGTGCATTCAGCTACCTCCCCCCCTCCCTCCGTCAACTTCAATTGACTCCTGTTGCAATTAGGAAAAAAATATGATAAAGGTATTGAAGTTTTTAACTTGTTTTAGCTATGTTAAACATGGTGGGAGCTTCTTTTGAACATAGAGATAAACTTCGAAATGCTCAAATTCTCAAAATCTAAAAGGGATTAAAAGTGAGTGAGCTTTAGATTGGCACGCAAATAAATCAAAAATTAGGTATTGCTAGAGCAAATAATACTTATTCGGAATATCAATTTAAATTTTCTGTTAACTTCATTTTATTGTTTGATTTAATAATTGATGTGCTTGACACTATTGGTACTAATGCAGAGTCATTGGATGAGAAGTGAAAAGCATGTGAGCTTGTTGATGCTTGCCTAAGATTTATGTTATTTTCATGTTGCATTTTACAAAAAATACTATCAGTATTACCAATGAGATTAGTCTAGCTTTACAAAGAAACGAACAAAATATTGTAAATGCCATGTTGATTTTTGGAGTAACAAAGAAACAGTGTCAAACGACTATAGAAACTGGATGGTATTCACTCAATGAACAAGGCATCTACATTCTGTATCAAATATGATATTGGGAAACCTACATTTTATAGTTTCTATGTCTTTCTAGGAAATTCAGAGTAAAAAGTTACTGAGTATACAATTTTACATCATTACTATATTGAAGTATTTTACACAATTCTTGATTGATAGCTTTAGGAATTAAATAATTTATTTAAGTAGGTGGCATCTAACTTTTTCATGATATGGCTTGTATGTCATCATTTTAGTCATCTGCAAATTCTGATATAGAAAAGATAATGATTGTAAGCATTGTATCTTAATGATTTAACAGAGTATGATTTAGCTGAACTTCGCTATCAACTTGAGAATTATATCGTTGATGTGGGTCCTGAGGACATGAGACTTTTTGGTATGAATGGAAATAGTGATCTTTGAAAAACAAAATATATTTGAGACCAAGATGCACTTGGCATATTCTCATGTATACTAGCTTGTGAAATTTTCTTTGATTTTGTCGATCATCACCACAAGTGTAGAGAAAGCTTTGTCAATAACAAAATTTATCGAGACTAATTTGCAGAACTAGATAGATGATAACTTCTGGAATGATTGGTTGACAACTTAGTAAGAAAAAGATATGATTTATGAACATTTTAGATGATGATATTATGGCGACCTTTTGAAAAATAAAATCTCATCGAGGATAATTGAAATAATGTATCAAAATTTGATATATCAAGTTTGTATGTGTGTGGACCTCTGAATAGTTTCTAGCCTTTAATAGGGAAAAGTTTATTCCCTATCAAGCTTTCTGCTCTGAAAACTCCTAAGTGAATTTTATTATTGGGCAAGAAACTTGAGATCAATACAAATGAGGGTCTAATAGTGCGTCTAGAAAAGGAAAAGACTAATTTTTATTCAAATTATTCTGCAATAACATCATAATGTGTAATTTTACACGTAACGCCATGCAGTAATGATGAACATCTTGAGTAGTAATGAATAACTTTTAACTTTCTATGGTGATATTTACTTGCATTCTTTCCTAAACTGCGAGGCATGTTAAATTTTTAAATTAGCATTGGAAGTTAAATCTTGTTCTATTTTGTATATATTGTGAAGCATTAAGTTCAATTGCATGACAATTTGCCATCCAAGTGAAATACAAATTTCATAGATGATTTAACCAATTGAAATCATGAGTTTTTAGAGAATATATTTTAATATGGTTTATGGAATGATGAGTAAAGTTGTAGTTGTAGAAATGCATAGTTTCTTAACATTTGCAGTCTACATTGTTGGTGAAACAATAATTCTTGCAGTGGTACAAAAAAAAAAAAAAAAAAAAAAAAA
>JACFYI010001994.1:1235753-1248207 GCA_014898755.1 Handroanthus guayacan
TATTCACTATTTATCTCACGCTACATAAGAACACGTACCTTGTTGAGCTAGTTAAGTGTATCTAAAGTATGAACTTTGCAAATATTAGATTGTTATGCTTTAGATCACATAGTCCTAGTGTTGCTTCTCTGAGCTTGCTCTAGCGATGTAAGAGTGAGACCTTTGTCACTACCACATCTTTTAGGGATTTTTCATTTCTGTAAATATATTTCTAAGAATGGTATATTCATTCAATCATATTACCAAATATTTTCATGCATCTCAAGGTAGGAACTCCTTGTTTAATGTTAGTAGATCACGATTACACTTTCATAATTATAGGTGAAGAAGTTAAAACAAATGATTGCTATAAAATTGTGTTGTTGTCTTGTTTTGTAGTTGGTCATTGCAAAAAGCATGATTTAAAGTAGGAACATAAGACTTGTTCCTGTACTTAGAGTGGATTGATAAAGCATCTGCTAGATTTTGTTCTTTGAGCATTTTGTGTTCAAGTCCATGTTTCCAGATTTTTTTTTTTCTTTCATTTTGTCTTGAATAAAGATTGTATCAACAATGTTTTCCATAACAAGATATTAGATTAGAATGTAGCCACATGAACCAAAACAAATTATGCTGGGAAAAACCAAAATGACCATAAGGAATGTTGTGTTGAACTAAGTTTCGCTTGGTTGCTCGTTGTGCTTATGCTTGTCCTCAAGTAGGACCATATATGCTTACGTAATACATTTAAAAAAAAAAAGGTCAAATTGTCTTGTAACTCTAGCATATTTTGATGTATATGGTTAACTATGCCTACATGGTGCAATTTTGAAATACAAGGCCTCATCAAGTAGATCTGGGACTATATCTGCTGCCCCATCAATTATGGTTAGCTCAACTAACCCTTTCGCTGCAATTTTGTGCTAGTGAAAATTCAAATACATTATTGGATATTTCTTATGAGTAATGGCTAACTTATGTTGCATAACATCTTGTTTCAGTTTCCTAATAGTAGTACTTGATTTTGATAGTTTGTACTTAATCGCCCCTTCCAAGAGGTTGCTTTTACAGTATTGTTTTTTAATAAATCAAGCAAAAATCTGTTACTATAGTATTTTATTTTTGTGAATTCCTTTATCACAAAAAATCGATTCATAGCTAAACATCTTTCTACTTTAGTTCTCCAATAACCATACATACTAGGACGTAAGTGGAGAAAACAGTAGTTCATACATGCTATGAAATTACACAGTTTCTTGTATTATAGCTGATAATGTTGAAGATATGGTGTTTTCTATCTTAATTGGAAATGAGTAAAAATATACCTAACATTTGGTGCAAGAAAAGAGTACTAAATATTACCCATAGACCCTACAACATACTTAAAGATTCATACATGATGCTTTGAGTAGATGAAAATAATATGCATGCAGTCTCATTAGTATCATGTTTGTACTTCCAAATTGTACTATCAAACTCTATTTCCTCCTTAAAAGTCATGAATTATTTCTTCATGGCACTTGAAGAGATCCAAATGCAAGATGCACCTTTTTGCAAGTAAATTAGGAATTTTGCATAGTTAAGTTGGTGGTTTTTTTATAGTAAGACCTCCTAAAGGTCTAGGATGCTCTGATTCAACGTCTAAGAGTTTTTAGGATTATGTTAAACCAAAATTTGAGGATAGTGATAGATGGAAGCCAATAATTTTGATTATATTGCCTCTTGATTCTTGTTAATACCAAGAAGTTTCCACTAATTCTTCCTCAAGGAAATTAATTGGACATGGTTTACGAGAAAATTGATGTTTACATTAATTATTCCATCTTATACAACAAGGTAAACAAACAATTTATCAAATGTACAATATATGGTTATGACAAATACAAGCCAAGAAATTTGGGTTCTCATAAAGATGTACCTTTTAAAGTGTTGTGTTACTTGCCGCTTATAATGCACGGATACTAAAAGAATTTATAAAATGCAGTATTGGACACTTGTAGGACACCGATACTCATTAGTACTTGTCCAACATGCCACGTGGTGTGGTATAAAATAAGAAAATATGGATACCGTGTCGAGCACAGATAAGGATATGTTCAACATGGATTTAGACACAAATAAGGACGTGTACAATATGTTTTTTAAGCATGTCATGTGAAAAAATGATTGAACATATATTAAACAAAGAAAAGTAGTTCTTGATTTGCCGGACTATTAGTTTGTTATTTAACTCTTGCTTTTGAGTTGAAACAATGATGCGAATAACTATGAATTTGGTTAATATAGTGCATTTGTTATAATCTATTTTGCTTATTGATATTGATATTATCAATTGTTTATCATACACATAAGTATGTAAATATAATATACACACATATATATAATCGTATTCCTAACATGTCGTGCCTTAAAATTTTTAAAAAATCCGTATTGCTGTGTCCGTATCGTATCGCATTCATGTCTTTGTATGCGTATTTGTGCATCATAGCTTGCTGCTAACTCCAAGACTTAAAAGGCTTTGACATGTCAAATTTGACTGCTAAAGAAATGACTTGGCACCACAAAAGTCGGTTTGAGGTTAGAAGTATGACACACCTAACACATAGTAAAGTGTGGAAGCACTTTTATAAGTGTCCTTCATTTTCTTCTGAACCACGTAACATCCAATTAGGATTATGTGATGATGGATTTACTCCATTTAACAATGTTGGTGTGCCATATTCATATTTGCCAATAATGATTGTTGTGTACAATCTCCCTCCTGGGATATGCATACAAATACCTTATAGGTTTTTTAACATGGTTATTCTGGGGCCAAAATCCCTTAGGGGAAAGTTGGATGAGGTTTTACATCCTTTAATTGATGAGTTGAAGTTGTTGTGGACTAATAGGATTTAAACTTATGATGCGTCCAGAAAACAAATTTTTAAATGAGAATAGCACTGTTGTGGACAATAAATGATTTCCCTGCTTATGACATGGTTTCTGGCTAGAACACTCATGATTAGCTATCATATCTTTGTTGTATGGAACACAGAACTGATTTTATCTTTCGAATAAACATAAAATTTCATAGTTTGAGTACCATTAACAATTTTTGCCCCATCAGCATTTATATAAAAGACAAATTAACAAGTTCAAGAAAGATACATTAGAAAAAGGCTTTCCTCCTCAATATCTATCAAATGAAGAATTATAAAGTCAAGTATCTCGGCTTTCTCCGATGATATATAATAGACTTGGCAATCCTCCAAATTTACCTTATTTTGGTCAGACTCATAATTGGTTAAAAAAAATCATATTTTGGGAATTACCTTATTGGAATTCAGATCTTATTTGTCATAATTTAGATATCATGTATGTGGAGAGAAAAAAAAAACGTGTTTGAGAATATTATCAACATAGTTTTGGATAAAAGGGCAAATTAAACAATAATGGGATAGAAAGGATTTGGAGTTGTACTCTAATTGACCTGAGTTGCAAATTAAACTTATATATATGTTGGGATAATTGATAATAATTGTTAACTTTAAAAAAAAAATTGAGTCAATTTGACGAAAAAATAATGAGAAAATATCCAAAGTTGTCCAAGGAAAATCTTGTCACTTTATTTATTTATTTTTTTTTTTTTGAGATGAAAAATCTTGTCACTATACGTGATAAATCTTGCCAATAATGGTTGGTTATAAATTGGTGTATAATTTTGTAGATATATATTGTTGAGCATAAATTTGCAAGCAAGTGCACGTGTTATAGTAAGTAATAAAGAAATGAGGAGAATATCACTCCCATGAGGAATCGGTTTATTTTCGATTGAACGGTACAAAACAAAAAACAACTAAAACTAAACAAGATTTGTTTAAAAAAGAGTTTTAAGTAAAAGTTGCAAATAAAAAAGAAATGTTTAGAGAAAATTCAATAAGTATAAAGACCTAGAATTATATAATCCCCAAAAAATTCTATTATTATTTCCCAATTGATTTTTTGAATGATTATGATTATTAATTCAAAGTCTAATGCAACTTCAAGGCCTTTCTAGGTGGCTTGTCATAAAAACTCCTAATTGATTAATTTAATATATTCCTATATGAATTACAAAAATTAAAAATTAATCAAGAACCACTAAATAAGCTACCGAAGGCATGTAAGTATATTCACATCTTATATGCGAACTAATTTATTTAACTCATACAAATAAATCGAACTTAAGTTCTTCTATCAATAACCTAACTCAAATATCCCTTCCATGAATCTTTAAAGTTTTGAAGATTTAATTAAATTGTTGGCCAAACAATCGAATTAAGTTAAGCACTATGATAGAAGAAATAATCATGAATCAAATGATGATTTAAAGGAAAATAACAACTTTGAATTAATCTACGTAAAAAGGTTCATACATAATTCTAGGAGAAGGAAATTAGTTCATATTCTTATTAATGAATACGATCTTAAACAAGAAAAGAAAATAAACAGAAAAAAACCTAAAAGATGAAAAACATGATAATCACAGAAGCTTCCTCTGAACAAGTCTTTAGAATTATCCGGGATGCACAAAATGAAGCTAAACTAATCTTATCTATAGTGCTCAAATCTTGACTTGGACTGAGTTCTTCATTCCCAATTAGAGTTTTTCAGATATCGCCAATTTAGATTCTGCAAAGGATTGGGAATTGAGAGTCGACCTTGAATTGAGAGTTTGAACAAAATTAGGATTGCCCAAAGTCCTTTTTCATATAGGAATCTGACATTGTGCGCATCTATGGTGAAAATTGGCACAATCACGCCCAATACAGTAACTTAAACATTTTTCTTCAATTTGGGTGCAACCGTGGTGAACTATGGGCAAACTCACACCAAAATGCATAATTTTTTTCTTAGTCCTCTGTTCGAAGAGCGTCCGTACCCATTGTTGGGCACAAGCATGGCCAAACATACAACGTTTTCTTGCAATCTGTCTTGGGCGCGTTCACGCCCAGCTTTGCTCAAAGTTGCGCCCAAGTTAGAGGCGTTTCTCTTCTTTTCTTTCCTTCTTTTGTATTCATTTGAGAGTTATCCTGTATTTTGCACTCTAAACACAACATTATTCTACAATTTAACACAGATCAGATAGTTAAATAACTATATTTCACAAAAACATCAAGCAATTATGAAATTACCACACCCTCAAACCTATCCGTTGCTCACCCTGAGCAGCACTTATAAAAAATGGGGAAAATAGGACTAATGAAAAAAAAGACCTTAAAGACATACTTTAATGAGACACTAAGTTTCTCAGTTGTTTGTACTTGCTAAATTGTAAAATGCAACACATTCTCGGCTTAGAACGCAATGCGATCATGAAATCTTATAACATTAATATTTTGTGTAAGTGTGTGGTTGATGCTTTCAAAAAAATTACATCCTGTCCAAGCAAAATAGTCATATAATTAAGAAAACTTTATTCAAAAAATCGTTTTTGAACCTCGCCTACATTCCACATAAAGTCCAGTTTACTTAGCCAAAAATCGATAGAACTTTTAAGGTAGGCTTAAGGTGTGGGTGGGAAATTTTGGACAGTGAGGTGAACATACACCCATAGCACTAACTCTTTATTGATAAAAAGTCACTGAAACTTTGTTTGAGGTATGAAACACATTCTTTTTCATCTCCAATTGGTTTTGTTTTAATAGTTGGCCAACCTTTTGATGCGAGGGCAGATATTGATGATGAATGCATCCAATTACTCAGTCAATCTATCTATAGAAAATCAAGTGACCTTTTAATACGAGGGCAAACATTGGGGATAAAGTGACATTTATATTGAATGCTATCGTTCCAACACAAACATCTAAATATGATAAACACAAACAAGACACCAAGCTACTACTTATCATCACTACTAGAATACAAGAATACAAAATCAATAGAGTTCAATTTTCACAGTCTACGTCATCACCACTACTAGAATCTTCAAATTCAGAAGTTCCTCCTATGCAATTAGATTAAATGGATCTAAATAATGGGGTTGAAAATTTGGGGTTTCATGCACTTAGGGAAGCTTCAGTTGTTAGTCATGCATCAACATTATATAGGACTAAAGGGCCTAGCCAAAGGGATCATGCTCCAAGTAATGGTGACATGCAAATTTTGATAGAACCAAAAGGGAATGAATAATATATACAAATCTTTATCCTAATTTTAGATTGTCGAAATTCTACTTTCAATGGATTTCTTGTTCTTTTAGAGTATATCCCTCTCCTATATGTTGTTACCTTTATTCTTATTTTTGTTTCTGGGTAGTTTGTGACTTCTAAGAATGTTGTGATGATTAGACTAGGATATCAAATTAGTTTTTTGTGCTTTGAAACTTCTAGTTGTGCTATTAAATGTAAAAAGATAAGCATAATTTTGTAGCTAACAAGTTCAATATTCATTTATTCCCTTATTTAATATGATTGAACATCACTCGTTTTTATATACATGTATGACTTTTAAAAATCGTATTACTCTTTTTATATTTATCCAAATTTATAGGTTTTACCATGGTTGAACAGATTTAATGATATAAGTGTGACTAGAAGAATTACACACATTTTATAAGGTTATCTAGGGCCGGAGCCTGCCCAGGAAAAGTATATTGAGACAAGTTAAGAATAACATGTTCGGGAAATTTTAAGTAAGCAATTCTTTTTGTAATTTTTTTATTTTTACAATTAGTTCTTTTTTTATCTAAGTACATGCTTGCAAATGTTGCAAGAGTACTTTTACATAGTGGTTTAAGTTTGAGTCGGGTATCAACTAGCCATAGCACCGTACAATTAGGAAGAATATAAGTGGTATGCTATCAAATGCTCACAAAAATGCCATGAGTAAAACTGGAGGTTCAACAAATCCTAAGAAAATGAAAGGACAAGGTCCAACGTGTTGAGTAGTGAAGAGTGGAATAGGTTGGTTGGTGAGGTTTTTGCAACATCAGAATTTCAAGCTAAGCAAGAGATTGCTAAAAGTAATAGGATGATAGAAAAAGATAGATCTATCACAAAGATACTGCAAGCTTTATTTCAATTAGAGAGCATGAGAAAAGAATGGCTGGTTAAAATTTCATATTCTTTTATTCGATGATATTTGTGGAATTAATATAAGGTTCATGCTTGATTACTTTTAAATGAAATGTTAAGTGACCATAGTTATAATATTTTTGTAATGCAGAGAAGACAATGATGGGATGAAAACATGACCCAACTTGATATCTTTGACCGCACTCACAAGATGAAGCATGGAGAAGGTAGTTTTGTTGTTAACAATTCTAAAAGATCTCATGTGAGTGAAATATGATGTTTGTTGTTTCCTTTAGACTTTGTTGATTCTATTCATAATCAAGCAAATAATTATTAACCAATTTTATTTGTTTATATAGGAGGAATTTTATGAAATGTTTTGAGAAAGCATAGTAGTGACTCTTTTTCTCAGCTTTTGCTTGATATTAATTCATGGATAAGGATAATGGGTGTGCCCTCTAAAGGTTATCTGTGTGGATTTGGCCAATATAAGCTTGCGGTGAGGTGGGATTCTCATCATCGATATTTGGCTCATCAACATCAAAAAATTCAAAGCCTCCAAAATCCATATCAAGAATTGAAAATCTTGAGAAAACAATGAATGATTGTTTTGAGCAATTCAAGGGGAAGGAGACAAGTCTTTTGGAAGCTATAGTAAAGAGAGATGAAATATCAAAAGACTGATGCATCAACAACAACAAGAGGTAGTGCCTTCAATGCCATCTTCACTTGAAGATATGATTAGAAAGTTTATCCAAGAGGTTGGAAAAATGATTTCAGCGAAAAGCGAAATTCAGGCCAGTAATAGTTCACAAGCAAATAGCAGTTGAATTATGGATGCATGGGCTAGTCACTTTATTGCTTTGGCATTTCTAGTTTGCATTTATGTGGATTTGGTTATTATGATATTTTGGAACTTTGCTTTTTAGTTGCTATTTCGAATGGTTTGTTGAAGTTGTGATAATATTTTTTTTTATGATGGATTAATATGACATTTGATGAATTTTTAGTATTTTGTATATAATCATGAATTTTGGCAAACTTAATAGTTGAAGTTATGGCTAAATGAAAATGCAATTCTTTGTTTTTAACAGGATACTGACAGATTGCGGATCAAAATTTTCCAAAATAATTGGTCAGTCATTTTACCAACGGATAATGTCAAATTAAAAAAAAAATAATAATTATCAACGGATTACTGATGAATTTACTAATAATTCTTTTCAGAAACTGAGACTAATTTTACCAAAAAAAAAATTGTCATTAAATTTCCTGTCAAATTACCAACGAATTTTTTTAGTAAGCAAATCCAACTTTACTGATGGGAATTTTTGTTGGTAAGTTAGTTGGTGTCGACATAGAATTTATTGATGAAAAATTTGTTGAAAAATTCGTCGGTGATTATTGCCAATGAACTCAATTTCTATCTATAAAATTTACCGATGAAGTTATTGCCAATGGATCAATTCCATTGGTAAATCCATCGGCAAATTGAATTATTAATGGACTTTTCTAATTTACCAATGGAATTTTCCATTGACAAAAGTCTATTTTCTTGTGGTGTGATAGGATAGGTGCAAGTTCAAATTCTTTCGATAACATGTGGGTATTTCTATACCACATAGTTATATTTGCATACCGTGTGATAGTGTATATATGCCTAACAAATGGTGGTTTAGATCATTTGATTTGTGTTTATTTCATATATTTGATATTTAAAATATAATCATTTAATGATATTACTGTATGATTGAATGTAATTGATTCTAATAGACCCATATTTTATAGAATTTTTGTAATACCTCAAGATTTCCTTGATTGAAATTTATAAATCTTCAATTTTATAAATTCAAAATGATTTCAAGAAAACGAGCAACATTTTAATTTCAAAATCACATATCACGTGTCCAAATCTTTCTCTCTCGATTGGACCTTGACTTCTATCATAATTTCTGCCCAAATTGGACTCAATTAAGCCCAAATGATGGCCCAAACACCCCTCATTTTCGGCCCATGTTTGTATATATATATACACACTAAATACTTTAAAAGAATAGATATATGCATATATATATGTATGATAAAAATCTGATTTGCATGGCATGGTAAAAGTATGGGCAGTTTTCTCATTGGTTGAGAAGCCATCATAGTGGGTTAAAAAAACCATACTCCAAGTGTGACAAACTAACCACTCCACTTGGCACTCTCTCTATAAATAGAGCTTGAAAACTTTGATACCCCTCTTTACACTCCTAAAAAAATATGAAAAAATCAACACACTCATCTCACTTCCTTTCCTCCCCCAATTGGGCAGCCTCCACACTCACACACATACACATTTTTGAGCTCAAGTTTAAAGAAAAATCAAGAAGGGAAATCTAGGGGAAACCTCTCCACACATTGGGTAAATTGAGTTTTAAACTTATCCATATGATATGAGATGACTCAAGTTTGATAAATGAATTTATGGTATGACTTAGGCATTTGATTCGGTTGTTCAACTTGGAACTCAGAATATCTATTCGAATCAAACTTAGGACTAAGGTAAGACTTATGGAACCTCGTCTTCTTCTCGCATGCTTAATGTGCTTCCCATTATTTGTTCTTCCTACCATATTGAGCTCATTGTATTATGATCACATGGATTTATCGAATCTTAATCTTGCTTGCTTTGATCATTATTACCGTTGTTATGAGCTCTAGACTTTGAAACTATGATTCATTGCCTCATGACCATTCTTGATGTTTCACCTATGCTTTGAATGGGAGTTGAACCATGGACATTGGACAAAATAGGACACTTGAGAAGAAAATGAAAGAAACATTGAAATGAACACAAAAATCGAATTTTCTTCCAAAACTTGTACAATCGATTTAAATATGTAAACTTCAGAATTTTGGCTTGAAAATATAATTTTTGGAGGTTTGATTTTATCACCAAAAATCCACCAAAAAAAAAAAAAATATTACTGCTTGGCACTGTTCACTACTCGACCGCGTGTGAATAGTATGCACTCGTGCCCAAAGCAGAGGATTTTGGCTGTTCAGCGCAAGCGCGCCTATTTTTTAGCGCGGACACGCCCACGGCAGTGACCAAAACATAGGATATTCGTTGTTCAGTATGAGCGCGTCGATTTTTTAGCACGGACGCACCCACGGCAGTGATCAGACTTGAATTTTTGACTTCTTTTGATATTTTAAACCCATTTTCTATCTTGTTTCAACGATTTAAAATCTTCAAAATGATGATTTCGTTACTCTAATGTTTGAACAAATGAATTTCGAAATTTATATTTGTTACCAAATATTTTCTTATGTATTTTACTTCTTAAACAAGATAAAGATTTCCAAATGAAAACTCCTATAGTCCACAGTCCAAATTCCCGATTTGTTTTGAATTGTATGATTGACTGAAATATTGAACCGATTTATTATCGCTCTTACTCAATCAATCACTGTGCCGTCATGGCTTACCGAAATACCGTACTGATTTGACCGTTACTGAACCAAACTGAATATTTACTATTGGGCCTTGAGGATTGCCAGGGATATCCGATCGGGCAATATCGGATTGACTATTGGAACCCCTGAAAATTTTCTACCGTTGGATAGACTGGACGAGCCCTGGAGTTTAGGATTCCGAAAGTCTAACCTAAAGTACATGGTTAGTCGACAAAGTGCTTTTACTGAATGGCTCTACTTGAGCGACGGCTCGGAGAAGCAAAACGGAGGGATAAAGATGAATCTGTTTGAAGATATAAGGATGATAGATCCACCAAAATTGCTTGATTCAGCCTTACTTGACTCGAATGTGATTAATATTTACTGTTATTGATTTGAACCGAATGACATGACTGTACCATACTGTTTATTGAATTACATTCTGGTCTTTTACTATTTGCTCTACCGTTGTACTCTTTGTTCCTGTTTTCTCCCGTGAGTTTTACTGGGTCAGTGGACTCATGATTCCATATCAACATGTAGGTTCCTAAGTCATATTTGATGGACTGAAGCTACGTATAGATTGTGGAACCCTCTGTTGAGATAATGTACTTGTTAGGCCTGTTTTGCATACAATTGTACAGCCTAAACTGATAGAAATTTTTGATAGGCCTATTTTGTTTAGAACGATCGAATTGTAATTTGTATTTTGAAATTTGGACACGTAAGAACGATATTTTGAAATGATAACATGCATGGGTTTATGTTTTAGTTACCGTATTGAATTTAGATTTCCCGTCCGACCGCGAGTAATGTCCCAAATCACGAGGCGAAATACTATCGCGATCGGGAGCGTTACAATTTTAATGGACCCTAGTTTTAAAATGTTATTATATAAATTTGATATTTAAAATATAATCATTTAATGATATTACTATATGATTGAATGTAATTGATTCTAATAGACCCATATTTTATAGAATTTTAATGGACCTTAGTTTTAAAATGTAATCATATTTTATATGATTGATTCTCCATTCGAAAATAAATTGAAATTAATAGACCCATATTTTATAGGATTTTAGACCAGATTTGAATATGAAAATCGAATTATATTTATTTGATCCAAATTCATAGGGGTGCCAATTCATGCGTGTAGGGTGAGTTCGTGTCGGATTAAGGTAAGAGTATAACATAAATTTCGTCAATCCTAACTCAATTCAACCCGATGATAACTTGAAAGTGCCTAACTATAACCCAACCTAACGAAAATCGGTCAACTTTAAGTCAACCTGATTTTCAAAATAATTATGTTTTTTTTTTAAAACTAAAGGGGGTTAAGGGGGCATCCCCGACCTATAGATAAAACGAAAGGATCAACATTAGTATTTTCTTTTGCAACTATTTATTATGATTAGCATTAGAATTATTTTGCAAATGAAAAATATATATGTTTCTTACTTCCTACTTTAATTTAAAGTATATCATTACGATTATTTTAAAATTAATAAGAATTATTTTGTGTGTATTTTGCATGAGAATAGTGTTCTTATCACAAGTTAGTAAAAAGTACAAAAATTATTTTAGTAACTAATTTTTTATCTTCTATGACTGTTAATGTAACATTATAATATAAATATATTTTATAATTTTTCTTCATTATTATGTTTACTAAATTATGATAACTCAAGACAAACTATTTTAATTACTTGAGTGGTAGTAATTGAAGTTGGCCCCCCAAAGTTGTGATTGTGATTATATGAATTTTATGATGTTAAGTATATACAACATAGAAAAAATAATAATTGACTTATTTGATTCAAAACAGATTTATTTGAATCTGTTCAATATATAATATAATTTAGGGTTAATTACATTTGACTACCCTATGAGATTAGGAAATTACCAATTACTACCCTCATAGTTTAAAAATTACAAATTATCCCCCATAAGTTTGTGAAATTACAAACTCATCCAATCCGTTAGGGTTTTTGACG
>JACFYI010001994.1:1248307-1284952 GCA_014898755.1 Handroanthus guayacan
CACGAGGGTAGTAATTGGTAATTTCCTAATCTCAGAGAGTAGTCAAATGTAACTAACCCTATAATTTAAAGAAGAGAAATTGTCATAAATAAATAGTTTAAATTATTTCAAATACATATCTAATATTATTATCATGAGTTGTGACAAAGCTTAAATAAGGATGGCATATAATATTATTAAATTAGTTTCTATTAAATTATATTTTGCTAAAATGTTCAAATTATTCTTTGGGCATAATACTTTTTTGTTTATTTGATTCCGAACAAAGAATAGGTTAAAATTAGTTAAAGTTTGAAAATTTCAATACAATTACTTCTTTTATAATTTATGCACTATTTTATAATAATTATTTTTTCTTATCAACCATTATTATATTATTTATACTATAGAATTATATACTTGGGTAAATGTCACTAATGGTCCCTAATGTTTCGTTTTTGTCTCACTTGTGTCCCTCATGTTTTATTTTTGACTTTTTGGTCCCTAAGCTTACAAATTTGCTTCATTTTGATCCTTTGGTCAACTATCCGGCGACTTCTTCGTCGGAAAATGATCTCCCATCAATTTTTCAAGGTTATTGTGGTCAATATCATATTTTTTTGTTGCACTTTAGTCCTTTGTTCCACTTTAGTCCCTATGTCCTTTTAGGTTGTAAAATGTAATCCAAACCCTATATTTTTCTCATTTTTATTACTTTCTCATTTTTAACACTCTTTTTTTGTAAACAAAACTAATAAAATTTCGAGGTTGCTTTGTATTTTTATCTCTAATTAATGAATTTTTTTTCCTTAAAAGTTTCTCAAATGATAGCTATTTAAATGTTTAATTTGATGAGTTTGCATTTAATGGCACCAGCATTATGAGTTTGTGATTTTACGCCACGTCCAATTAACAATAAAGCATCTACAACAATATTTGCAATTAACAACATTAGCATCTAATGGTACCAAGTTTAAAACATGTTACACCTCATTTTCCAAGTTCATAGCAAAATGGAAAACCTGTCATTTCATTCCAAATAAAAATATCCAAAGGCAATGTCTAGTTATTTCTAATCCAAATAAAAGAACACTTCCAAAAGCAACAGTTTCATATCCTTACAGTACTAACATCTAAAACAAAAATAGCATAGGCCTAAGTGATCATTTTGTTTCAAAAAAAAAAAGTGTTAAAAGTGAGAAAGTAATAAAAATGAGAAAAATATAGGGTTTGGATTACATTTTACTGTTTAAAATGACATAGGGACTAAAGTGGAACAAGGGACTAAGGTGCAACAAAAAAATATGATATTAACCACAATAACCTTGAAAAATTGATGAGGGATCATTTTCCGGTGAAGAAGTCATCGGATAATTGACCGAAGGATCAAAGTGAAGCAAATTTGTTAGTTTAGGGACCCAAAAGTCAAAAATAAAATATGAAGAACTAAAGTGAGATAAAAACAAAACATTAGGGACCATTAGTGATATTTGCCCTATATAGTTTTAAAAACTTAAAGTCCAATTACACCAACAATATTTTGACAAAAATGAAGGTTACTCCAGGTGTGTTCGAGTTATCATGTCACCTGAAATCAAATTTTGAAATTATTCGTATAACCTAAAATCTTATCCAACCCAACTTATTTTTTTGAATTACTATTTATATCGATTTTATTGGACACAAACTCAAAAATAGATCAATCCAACACATTTATTTTGTTCCAAATTCATATTGAGTTTACCGTGTTTTGTTAAAAATTACCACCCCTACAAATCCAGCCCGCTCCAGACTAAGAGGGTGTTTGGCTAAGCTTATTTAAAACATCTTATAAGCTCCTACATCTTATAAGATGTTTTTGGAGCTTATAAGATGTTGGATCTTATTTCAAAAATAAGTTGTTAAAGTGTTTGGATAAAATAAGATCTTTTAACTTATAAGATATTAATAATAGCAATATTGTAAATAAAATGATTAAAAATGAAGGTACATGTGAAAATCTTAAAAATAAGTTGGGAGTTCCTTACTTTTTTAAAAAGAGCTTATAAGCTCCAAACATCTTATTTTTGGAACTAATAAGATCTTTTTTCAAAAAATTTATCAAACACTTAGTAACATCTTATAAGCTCTTAAACATCTTATAAAATATTTTTAAGAGCTTATAAGCTCACCCAAACACCCTCTAAATAGCCGCAAAAATTCGGTTGTGATTAGACAATAAAATGTCAGACACTAAAGGGTGACCTAAATCGATAAACTGTACTGCGCCCGCTTACCTTCCAGTAATTATGAAGCTTTGACTCTTGATTAGATGCGTTAAAACAAACTATAATCAAAATCTTTTATTTTTTTAACAAAAATCAATTCATAAAATTCCCATACAGATTAGGTTAGAATTTGATTCTCATGTATACCATTAAATAATGTACTCAAGAAGCGCCGCAAACCAAAACACCTAGCTGTATATAGGCTCGTTTATATATTTTCACTAGTACAATGTACGTGTAAAACATTAATTTAAGAAACACAAAAAAAAAGGGAAAAAAAAAAAGTAAGAAGGAAATAGTGCTTCGGTAGCTATATATGTACCAAAAATGTCTGTCTTTAAAAGAAAGTGACACTATATTTTCCCTTCGTAAAGACGATGCGGGTCCAATTTTCACCGATTATGTGCGGGCTTTTGTCAATCACAACCAAAAAATGAATAACCGTAGTGAAAGCAGTAGTCAATAATCCAAAATTAATAAGCAAAGTAAACGTGGTAGTTAATAATAAAAAAACATGATAAAAACATAATTTGTCATGATTATACTGGATGAAAAATATCCACCACCGCTATATACCGTGATGAATTTTTCACTATCCTTACAAAAACATGGATTATTGCCGTGATGAAACCGTAGCAAATTAATTTCCGCCACTGTTTTTTCCTATTAATATCGATTTTCAGTTATGTTAATTACTCAAATTTTTTATAGTATATTTATTTATCGAATAATAGTTTGAATAACTTATCTTGTATTTAGCATATATATCAAATATTTAAAATATATTAATGTAATAATAGAACATAATCACTTCTCTATCCAAAAGAATGAAAAACTCAGTTGCCAAAATATAATTAACATAGGTATATATATGCAAGTTGCGTGATCCATTTAATTTTAATATTACAATAATAGAAATAACAACAGAAATATCTGGACAATTGCCAAATGCACATGCTTGGGCAACCACATATATATAATATCACTATTTTGGAGATTCCCAAGAATAGAATTATAACAATAAACTCGTGATAATTATATCAACATCAAAGATATTAAGAACTCATAATTTAATTTTCATATTAAATCTATACCTAAATCATTTGACTATGTTTCCTATGTTTCATTTTTTTTTTTTTTTTTTTTTTCTTTATTGTGTCGGCAAAGTTGAAAAATATCTATACCTAATTAAGATCAATTGATCGTCATTATCAGGTGGAGTGTGATTAAAGTAATACTTATGCGAAAGATTAGCATAATCAATAATTAGAAATTATCAAGACTGCAACTAACTTGTAATAACAGGAATGTTTAAATGCAACTTGCCCTGGGTTGTTAAGATTTGGGTGGTATGGAAAGCTGGGGACAATCTTTATATGGGCCCGAAGGGGGGATTTTGTGATTGATGCGTCAAATTTGGGATCAATTAATTTAGTGTTATTCTATTGTTTTTTTCAAAAAAATATATAATAATAGACATTGACATTTTGTTGTTTATGCAAAAAAAGAAAAAAGATAAAGATTTATTTGTGGTGATTTATTTAAGGGATCAACATGTAGTCTTTTTCACGTTCTTTTCAATCAAATTATGTTTAACCGAGAGTTATCTATACTTTATATATAAAGTATAAGGGCGAAATATAGTTATTTTGATGGATGTTTTTATATATCATACCTAAAATTTCTTTAACATTAATTTACCTTAATAATCACCACAACATAATAAAAAGTCATCAATTAACCAATATATCTATTTATATTAAATATTTATATTGAATGTATTGAACATATTCTAATTATTAAATCCACACAAATCAAGTTTGCATTATATTTTGATAGGGAAAATTACAATTTTTGTCCAGTAATTATACCACTTTTCGATTTTGGTCCTGTAAGTTTTGAGTTTTGAAGTTTAATCCTATAACTTTAAAAAATTTCACATTTTTGGTCCTATTGCCACTAGAATTGCTATTTCTAGAACCAAAATCCTATGTGGCATGCCGGACATATGCTGTTGAGCTGAGTTGGCAAAAGGACGCTGACTTGGATTTGAAACAAAACCAAAAAAAAAAAACAAAAGAAAGAAAATCATATCTATAATATTTGAAAAGGATAAAATATTTGAATATTATTTTTCAATAATAGCATTTACTAATAAAAAGTTCTTAAAAAAGTAAAGTATATTATCTAAAAAAAATTAAAAGTGTAATATTAGAATAATAATAAAAATTTAAAAATCAAAAGCTTTTAATAATTTCATATATTTTATTTAAAATGCTTTAATAACAAAAGTAATAAGTAAAAATCATATTCAAAATAGCATAAAAATTAAAAAAATTAAAAAATATTATTTAAAAAAAATTAAAATAGTGATATTAATAAAGTATTAAAAAACTAAAAAAAAATTGAAACACTTTTTTAATCATTTGACATATGTTATTTAAAATACTTTTAATGATAATAAGTAGAAGAAGACGAAGTAAAATTTTATTGGAAATAGTATAAAAAATTTTAGAAAAATTAAGAAATATAATATGTTAAATTTTTTTTAAATAAAAATAAAATAACATTAAAGAAAATTTAAAAAATGAAAAAAATTATCCCCACAATTGTCACCATTAGAAAACATAAAAAAATTGAAAAAAAAAAATATATTCATCATCTTCCCCATCATCTCCATTCCCCACCAACTACTCCATCTCCACCCAGCATATCCAGCTCCATCTCCACCATATTCTCCACCCACCATCTTCACCATACCACACCACCCACCACCACCGCCACCATGACTTACCATGGCTGCCACCTCTACCGCCACTATCCGCAACGACCACTTCCACCATCATCCACCACCCATTGCACCGCCACTACCACCACCGCCAAATCTGTCCGGCCAGCAATATGTCTGTAACGCCTCGGCTCACGATAGCATTCCGCCTCGTGATCCAAGGCATTACTCGCGGTCGAACAGTAAATCTAAATCCAAAATAGGGACTTAAATATAAAACCATACATGCTAAAATCATCATAATATTGTTCTTACAAGCCCAAATTCCAAAATACAATTCATTCTAACTAAACAAAATAGGCCATTCAAAATTCTATCAGTCCAATCCGTACAATCGTTTGTAAAGCAAGCCTAAACATATACATCATTCCAAAAGTTAATCCCATGATCAAAACAGGGCTTCAGTCAAACGAATCTTTGGTCTAGGAACCTACATGATATTATGGAATCATGAGTCCACTGACCCAGTAAAACTTATGGCGAAAATTTAGGAGCAGAAGAGTACGAATGAAAAAAACAAGACAGTAGTAGACAAGAATGTGATTCAGTAAAACACTACAGTACGTTAGGACAGTGATATCAAATTGATAACGATAAACAGTAATCACATTCAAGTCATTTAAAGCTGAATCAAGCAGTTTTGGTCGATCTATCACCCTTATATTTTCAAACAGATTCATCTTTATCTCTCCAATGCTCTCGTAAGAGCCAGTACAGTAAAAGCACTGTCAATTATCCACGTGCTTTAAGATAGGCTTTCAGAACCCTAACTCCAGGGCTTATCCAGTTCACCTAACAGTAGGGGAGTCCCAGAGGTTCCAATAGTCAATTCGATATTGCCCGTATCAGATACCTCTGACAAATCCCAGGGCCCAATAGTAATCATTCAGACAGGTTCAAGAACAGTTAATCATTTCGGGTATATTAGTAAGCCATTACGGCACAATATTTGATTGACCAAGAACAGTAATAAATCAATTCAGAATTTCAGTCAATCCTATCGTTCGAAACAAATCGGGAATTTAGACTATGGACTTGAGAATTCGTTGTGTAAAAATCATAAAATGTATTTTAGAAAAATTTGATATGAACTTGGATTATTAAAAAGAAGTCGAAAACACATTTAAGATCACGGAACAAGTTAAACAATTTTTGAAACGAGCACTTGGGCCCGTGTTTGGGCGCTCCAATGGTTTTAGCTTCGAGTCTGAGTGCTTGAGCGCCCAGCTTCTGGACTAGAAATGAAATCAAAATTTTTCAGAAATTTTGGTGGGCGCTGGAGCGCCAGCCTACTAGAAAAATTTATTTTTCAGGCTTCTGAACGGGCGCTGGGGCGCCATTTTGGGCGCTTGAGCGCTCAATCCGAGCGCTTGAGCGCCGATTCTTGGCCAAAAATTTTTATTTTTTGTCTTTTTATTTTCATTTAATTTTTTACTCGAAATTACATTTTTAAGGTTCTTTTAGGTTCATAAACATTTTAAATCATCGTTTTGGAGTTCGAATAAAGATTTTTCGAAAAATCAAAATCGAGTTAAAACGCAACGTTTTTATCCATATCCCTCATTTTCTTTCAATTTTTGTGATCAAGTCCTCCTCTTAGTCCATGGTCTCAATTTTCAGTTCAAGCATAAGGAAGATATCAAGAATGTTCATAAGGCAATGGATAATAATTTCAAAGGCTAGAGCTCATAATAACGAGAGCTCATAATAACGATAACAATGGTCATAGCAAGCAATGCTCATATACAATAAACCAATCATGATCAAACGAGCTCAGCATAATAAGATGATCAAATCATGGAAAGCACATAAGCATGAGAAAAAGAAGACGAGGTTCCATAAGTCTTATCTTTTGTTCTAAGCTTAATCCGTAAATATACTCCAAGTTTTCCGAATTTGATCAACTGTATCAAATGCCTAAGCCAAACCATAAGTTCTTATATCAAACTCTAAATCACATATCAATATAATCTTATAAACATGAATCAAGTCTCGACTTACCAAATGGTAGAGAGTATACCATCTAGATTTTTCCCTTGATTTTCCCTTGATTTTCCTTAATACTTGAAACTCGTAATGTGTGTGTGTGAAGAGTGGAGTGCCGAGAGATTGAAGGAAGTGGAACTGAAAATTTTTCAGCAAGAAGTATAAGTGCAAAAGATCACCATTTGGCTCAATTCTTCATTTATAACGGTATGAATTTAGAGAATACTTGGCCAAGATTTTAATGAATTAAAATAAGCTAAATACTTACCAACTTTTACCAACCACCATGGTCTCCCTTAATGAAAAATTTGGTTGCCATGTTTTCAGATTTTCAAAATTTGATTTTGTTCTTTTTTTTTTTTTTTAAATGTTATAACATGGGCTGAAATTGTTGGGAAATGTTTGGGCCATTACTTGGGCTCAAATGAAGTTTAATTGGGCTGAAAATATTGAAGAAATTGAGGCCTAATCGAGAGAAAGTATTTGGAACATGTGATTTGTATTTTTGAAATTAAAACATTTCTCGTTTTATTGAAATTGTTTTGATTTATAAAATTGATGATTTGAAATTTTAAATTAGAAAAATCTCGGGGTATTACACTCTCCCCCCTTAAATGAATCCGGTTCCCAGATTCTTATCTTATTCAAACAGATGAGGTATTTGACCCGCATTTCATCCTTACGTTCCCAAGTAGCCTCTTTGACTTTCTGGTTTCTCCAAAGTACTTTAACTTGCGGTATCCTACGATTCCTAAGTTCACGAACCTAAGAATCTAGGATATGGACATGCTGTTCTATATAGGTCAGGTCACTCTGAAGGGGAACATCAAGGTGTTCTATGACATGCGAAGTATCAAGGTGATATTTTCATAGCTGGGATACGTGGAACACATTGTGAATCCCAATTAGGTTAAGAGGTAGATCTAGTCGGTATGCTACAGGACCAATTCTCTCCACGATCTCAAATGGTCCTATATATCTAGGGCTTAGTTTTTTGGCCTTGCCCATTCTGTGGATTTCTTTCTGTGGAGCTATCTTCAGAAATACCCAATCTCCAACACTAAACTCCAAATCATTTCTACGCTTATCAGTGTAGCTTTTCTGGCGATCCTGAGCTGTTTTCATATTCTTTTTGATGATATGAACTTTATCTATAGCCTCTTGGATTATCTCAAGTCGCAGTGCATCTTTTTTCGAGGTCGAAGTGCTTCTCGTCTCGTCAATGTCCCAGTGAATGGGTGATCTGCACTTCCTACCATATAACGCCTCATAAGGAGCCATTTGAATTGAGGCTTGATAGCTATTATTATAAGCGAACTCTACCAATGGTAGGTGCTTATCCCAATTTTCAAAAAAATTCAGAACACATGCTTCCAGCATATCCTCTAGTGTTTGAATTGCCCTTTCTGACTGTCCATCTGTCTAGAGATGAGCAGCAGTACTGAATAACAATTCTATCCCCAAATGCTCTTGCAAACTTCTCCATAGTCTCGCCGTACACTTTGGATCTCTATCAGAGACAATACTTTGAGGAATTCCGTGCAAACGTATTATCTCCTTTATATAGATCTCGGTGAGTCTCTCCACATTATACTGGGTTTTGATAGGTAGAAAATGTGCTGATTTGGTTAGCCTGTCAACCACCACTCAGATACTATCACATTCACCTCGTACAACAGGTAGACCTGTCATGAAATTCATGGTAATTTGTTCCCACTTTCAACTCGGAATTGGGAGCAGTTGTAACTTTTCAGATGATCTCTGATACTCTGCCCTCACAAGTTGGCAAGTTAGGTATTTCTAGATATACTCAACTATATCCCTCTTCATTCTTTCCCACTAGAATTTTTATTTTAGGTCTTTATACATCTTAGGTCTTCTGGGATTGACAGAATACTTGGTCTTATGAGCCTCAAATAGCACTCTCTCCTTCATCTGTGCTGGAACAATCATTCGATTTCTGAATCATAATATTCTGTTAGTGTCGATCCTGAAGTCAGGTTTCAACTCACCCTTCAGTTTCTGGACCAACTCGTCCTTGTCTTGAGCCTTCAGGATCTCACTGTACATCTCAGGGTAGATATTCAAACTTAATAACTTTTCTTTTCGACTTAAAGCATCTGCAACGACATTCACTTTTCCTAGGTGATAGCTGATGTGAAATCATAGTCCTCCAGAAATTTCATCCATCGTCGTTGCCTTAAATTCAGATCCTTTTGACTGAAAATATACTTTAAGCTCTTGTGATCAGTGAACACCTCTATCTTTGCTCCGTACAGGTAATGAGACCACTTTATCAAGGCAAAGACCACCGCTGCTAGTTTTATATCATGAGTGGGATAATTCACCTCATGATTTTTCAACTTTCGTGATGCGTAGGCGATCACTTTGCCTTTTTGCATCAGAACACAACCCAATCCTTCCTTTGAGGCGTTAGTATAGACGATAAATTCCTCTGACCCATTGAACAGTACAAGCACTAGGGCTGTTGTCAGTCTTTTCTTCAATTCTGAGAAACTCTCCTCGTACTATTTGTCCCAGATAAACTTCCTATTCTTTTGGGTTAGTCTCGTGAGCGATCCAGTTAATTTAAAAAAATTCTTGATAAATTTTCGATAATATCCAGTCAATCCTAAGAAACTCCGTACTTCAGTGATCGTTCCGGGTCTTTTCTAGTTCTGGAACGCTTCGACCTTTTCTAGATCCACTTCAAGTCCATTTTTCGATATGATATGTTCCAGAAAAATCACTTTCTCAAGCCAAAATTCACACTTGCTGAATTTGGCGTACAACCTATGTTCCTTTAAAGTTTGAAGAATAATTTTCAAATATTCTTCATGCTCCTCTTCAGTTTTGGAATAAACCAGAATATCATTTATGAAAATTATGACGAATTTGTCAAGGTATGAACAAAACACCCGGTGCATCAAGTCCATAAACGCCGCGGGAGCATTAGTTAATCCAAAGGGTATGACTACAAACTCAAAATACCCATAACGGGAATTAAATACAGTTTTGAAAATATCTACTTCTCGTATCTTCAACTGATAGTACCCCTACCTTAAATCCAACTTTGAATAGACAGCTGATTCTTGAAGATGATCAAACAGTTCATCTATATGGGATAATGGATACTTATTCTTGATGGTCACTTTATTCAATTTTCTGTAATCGATACACATCCTTAGTGACCCATCTTTCTTGTCACAAATAAGACTGGAGCTCCCCACTATGAAAAGCTCGGTCTTATAAAATTTTTCTCTAGCAGTTCTTGTAATTATTCTTTAAGTTCTTTAAGTTCTGCTGGTACCATTCTATAGGGAGCCTTTGAGAATGCCGCTATCTCAGGGATCGTGTCTATCACAAACTCAATTTTTCTATCCAAGGGTAGTGAACTCAATTCTTCTGAAAACACCTTAGGAAACTCATTAACCACTTTCACATCTTTTAGTTCAGTCTTATCCTGAGGCTTGTTAATCAAGTAGACCAAAAATTCTTGTTCCCTTTTCTGTATTTTCCGTCTGGCCTTTATTGCAGAAATGATAGGTATACCACCGTTCTTATTTGCATTTAGGGTACTAATTCCTACTCCATTACCCAAGTTGACTGTCTTAGCAAGACAGTCAACAGCAGCACGATGTTAAAATAGCCAATCCATTCCCAAAATTAGATCGTAGTCTTGAATTGGTAATTCGATTAAGTCAGCACTAAAGTCCTGATTCTCTATGACGACAGGACATTGTGGATATCTGATCCTAATCTCATAACAATCTCCCACTGGGGTGTGAACTTCATAATTGATATTCATAGTTTCAGAAGACAAATTCAACCTTTCAGCAAATCATGCAAAATAAAAGAATGTGTTGCACCAGGGTCAAAAAGAGCTTTACAGATAAATTCTTGAATAGAGATCTTACCTTCCACCACTTGGGTAGGATCCACACTTTCTCCTCCCGTTAGTGCGTAAGTTCTTGCTTTGATCAGAGGGCATCCACTTGTGCTTTACTGCTGGTTTTGTGCCCCCGTCTTTCTATTCTTTCGGCCTTTAGAGCAATCCTTAATCGTGTGTTAATCGCTGCCACACACATAACACCTGCCCAACTTCTTCCAGCATTCACTTTCCACATGACTTGTGCCCCCGCAGTGATTATACTTTACTTTTTCTTGACCTGCTGGGGCTTTTCCTTTGTCTGCAGATGCAGACGTGTTCCCAATTTTTGGCTTCTTATTGAAGTAGCCTTTCTTTCCCTTGTCGAAATCAAATTTACCATTTCACTTGCCCTTTCTTTTGTCGGTTATCTTATGAATTTCTTGAAACTCCATCTCGAGTTCTATCACTGTCGCAACAGCACTATCATAGCTCGGAGATCGATTTGTAGCAACCGCTTTCCTCAATTCAGGCCGCAATCCTTCAACGAATTTCTTCCTTTGCCTTTTCTCATCCACTGATATATGTGGGGCATATTGAATGAGCCAATTGAATTCGGCCTCATATTTGACTTCTGATAATAACCCCTATATCAATCTCATAAATTCCTGTTCTCTTGCGTCCCGAATTACTTGCGGTATGAATTTTTCCAGGAATTCCTCTCAAAAACAGCCCCATGTTTTCTCAACCCCATCTCTTTCCTATTTTCTCTCAATGATTTTCCACCAATGAAACGCAGTCCCCTCGAAGAAGTACGTGGCATGATTTATTTTCTAACATCTGAGTAATTTAATATTCGAAAGATCTTTTCAACTGCCAGTAACTAAGATTCTACTTTTCTGTCATCGGGCTCATTGTCGAAATTTGGCGAATTAAATCTCAAGAATTTAGTTATCATCCTATTCTCTGACTCCTCTTCGAGTCTAGGCATTGGTGGTTCTTGTGATCTATCTCGATTTATTACTTCTCTTAACACTGTCAAAAGCTATTCAGCCACAGGTTTATTTTGGGGAGGGGTTCTATGGCGAGGTCTGGCACGTGGTCGGGGATCAGGTCTATTCTGTGTTTGAGGATCAGTTGGTTCTTATCGGGGTATAAGATCCTCATTTACATTAGGGGTGTTAGGTCCCATAGTCTCAGTGAATATCACTCGTCTAGGTCGTCCACGCCTTCTAGTAGGCTCAAGTTGGATTACATTTTCACTGGTTGACATTCTGATCTGAAATCACAGGGTTATGTCTTAGTGAACATTCGAAATTATTTGGGCACATATCAAAATCATGAATAGAACGTAACACGTATTTTCAGGGCAAATTGCTTTTGAAGCGTTTTCATTCATGTCAAGAATTTCAGTTCGTATATATCTATATTATATAATTATTAGATCATATCTAAAAGTCAAAAAAGAGATGACCTCTTAATCATACCAAAAAGGGGAAAATAACAAGGCTATAATCTGTATAAAATATCCTAGTTATGCCAAGCTAGAGTTTCCTCACTATCAAGATTACATACTTAAACATCAAGCCTAATACATACAGTACTAAACGAGAAAAAGAAAGAGAATAAAATAAAAGAAAAATCCATTGAGCTCTATCCAACATCTAAATCAAACACCCAGTGAGCGACGAGGATCCTCCTCCGGCTCCTCTTCCGAATCCTCCTCTAGCTCGTCACACCGCCTCATCATCATCTACTCATGGTGGGAGAAGAAGTGGAAGTCTCACGCTCTTACGTGCGGTTAATCGTACTCGACTAGGACGAGGGGCTCTAGGTGGAACTGTGGAAGGTCTTGCTCCAAGTCCCACGGTCGGAGGTGGCATAAGTGTCCTCGGGCACTGAGACTTGTCATCCGTGAATCGTACTCCCTTAGCTCCAAACATCGAGAGAATCCATGGCTCCTGATATTTAGGAATGACCTCCTCTCTCATGTGGTCATGAACCATCCACTCCATGGCATTCATTGAGTCCATGGCCTGACGGAATGCCTCGTTAACCCTAGCCGTCAAATTACTCTTAAGATCACTAAAAACTCGTCGATTTTGACCCGCCATATTCTTGAAATTGTGGTGCTGGCCTCGATGCCTGGACGCTATCATGTCCATCTGATATGTCGCCTATCTACTGTATCGCTGATATCTCCGATGCTCCTACACATAAGCATCCTTCCAATAGTCCTTCTCCTGCCTTATCTCATTAATAATACCCTCAAATTCACGCTTTTGCTTCCTCAATAGGTCGAGGATACGCTCACTGTCGCTATCACTAAAGTCAGATCCTGAACTCATCCAGTCATTAGCCTTGCTCTTGCCCTTGTCCATCTAATGCGTCAAAATGAAACAAATAAAATCAAAAGCAAGAAACGGAGATAAAGGCAAAAATTCTATCAATCTATACCATTCAGGTTTTCTTATCTTAAGCTCTGATATCACCTGTAACTTCTCGACTCACGATAGCATTCCGCCTCGTGATCTGAGACATTACTAGCGGTCGGACAGTAAATCTAAATCCAAAACAGTGATTTAAATATAAAACCATACATGCTAAAATCATCATAATGTTGTTCTTACAAGCCGAAATTCTAAAATACAATTCATCCTAACTAAACAAAATAGGCCATTCAAAATTCTATCAGTCCAATCCGTACAATCATTTGTAAAGCAGGCCTAAACGTATACATCATCCCAAAAGTGAATCCCACGGTCAAAACAGGACAGTAGTATGAATTTAGGAGCAGAAGAGTACGAATGAAAAAAACAAGGCAGTAGTAGACAAGAATGTGATTCAGTAAAACAGCATAGTACGGTCAGGACAGTAATATCAAATCAATAATGGTAAACAATAATCACATTCAAGTCATTTAAGGTTGAATCAAGCAGTTTTGGTAGATCTGTCACCCTTGTATCTTCAAACAGATTCATCCTTATCCCTCCAATGCTCTTGTAAGAGCCGGTACAGTAAAAGTACTATCGACTATCCACGTACTTTAAGATAGGCTTTCAGAATCCTAACTCCAGGGCTCATCCAGTCTACCCAACAGTAGCGGAGTCCCAGCGGTTCTAATAGTCAATCCGATATTGCCCATATCAGATACCCCTGACAAACCCAGGGCCCAACAGTAATCATTCAGACAGATTCAGGAATAGTCAGTCATTTCGGGTATATCAGTAAGCCATTACGGCATAGTGTTTGATTAACCAAGAGCAGTAATAAATCAATTCAGAATTTCAGTCAATACTATCATTCGAAACAAATCGGGAATTTGGACTATGGACTTGAGGATTCATTGTGTAAAAATCATGAAATGTATCTTAGAAAAATTTGATATGAACTTGGATTATTAAAAAGAAGTCAAAAACACGTTTAAGATCACGGAACGAGTTAAACAATTTCTGAAACGGGCGCTTGGGCACGTGTTTGGGCGCTCCAATGGTTTTAGCTTCGAGTTTGAGTGCTTGAGCATCCAAATGGGCGCTTGAGCACTCAGCATCTGGACTAGAAATGAAATCAGAATTTTTCAGACATTTTGGTGGGCGCTGGAGCGCCGGGCCTACTGGAAAAATTTATTTTTTAGGCTTCTAAACAGGCGATGGGGCGCCATTTTGGGCGCTTGAGCCCTCAATCCGAGTGCTTGTGCCGGTTCTCGGCCAAAATTTTTTATTTTTTGCCTTTTTATTTTCTTTTAATTTTTTACTCGAAATTATATTTTTAGGGTTCTTATGTTCATAAACATTTCTAAATTATCGTTTTGGAGTTTGAATAAAGATTTTTTGGAAAATCAAAATCGAGTTAAAACGCAACGTTTTTATCCATATCCCTCATTTTCTTTTAATTTTTGTGATCAAGTCCTCCTCTTAGTCCATGGTCTCAAGTGTATTTTCAATTCAAGCATAAAGAAGATATCAAGAATGTTCATAAGGCAATGGATAATAATTTCAAAGGCTAGAGCTCATAAAAACGATAACAATGGTCATAGCAAGCAATGCTCATATACAATTAACCAATCATGATCAAACGAGCTCAGCATAATAAGATGATTAAATCATGGGAAGCACATAAGCACGAGAAAAAGAAGACGAGATTCCACAAGTCTTACCTTTTGTCCTCAGCTTAATCCGTAAATATACTCCGAGTTTTTCGAGTTTGATCAACAGCATCAAATGCCTAAGCCAAACCATAAGTTCTTATATCAAACTCTAAATCACATATCAACGTAATCTTATAAACATGAATCAAGTCTCGACTTACCAAATGGTAGAGAGTATACTACCTAGATTTTTCCCTTGATTTTCCTTAATACTTGAAACTTGTAATGTGTATGTGTGAAGAGTAGAGTGCCAAGAGATTGAAGGGAGTGGAACTGAAATTTTTTTAGCAAGAAGTATAAGTGCAAAAGACCACCATTTGGCTCAATTCTTTATTTATAATGGTATGAATTTAGAGAATACTTGGCCAAGGTTTTAATGAATTAAAATAAGCTAAATACTTACCAACTTTTACCAACCACCATGGTCTCCCTTAATGAAAAATCCAGCTGCCATGTTTTCAGATTTTCAAAATCTAATTTTGCTCTTCTTCTTTTTTCTTTTTTTTTTTTTTTTTTTGAAATGTTATAACATGGGTTGAAATTGTTGGGAAATGTTTGGGCCATTACTTGGGCTCAAATGTAGTATAATTGGGCTGGAAATATTGAAGAAATCGAGGCCCAATCGAGAGAAAATATTTGGAACATGTGATATGTGTTTTTGAAATTAAAACATTGCTCATTTCATTGAAATCGTTTTGATTTATGAAATTGACGATTCGAAATTTTAAATTAGAAAAATCTCGGGGTATTACAATATTTGTGTGTGTGTATGCGCATGCATGCGTGTATGTTACATAGATAAAGGATCAGTGTGTGTATGTGCATGTTTGTTATATCGATGTGTATGTATGTATAGATCCAAGAAAACATGAATAAATAGAGTTTAATTACAATTTTCAGCTTTTTTAACTTCAAGAAAATCTAGGTAGGAGGTGAAAGAAGATGGTGAAAATGGAGTTTAATTAAAATTTTCAGCTTCTTAGAGGGAAATTTGGTAATTTTTTCCTCCAAAAACATAAGTAAAATGGGTGTTTTCCTTTTTCTTTCTTTTTTTTTTAATCCTAGTCAAATGCTATATAGTTACAAAAATGAATAGCATTAGCCAGCTCGAAAAAAACAGGTTTTGGTACTAGAAATAGCAATTCCAGTGGCAATAGGACCAAAAATCTGATTTTTTTTTTTAAAGTTATAGGTCTAAACTTCGAAACTCAAAACTTATAGGACCAAAACCAAAAAGTGGTATAGTTACTCGACGAAGATTGCAATTTCCCCTATTTTTGATATATGTGAAATTTATGTTAATTGTTTTATGCACAAGCATGAGTGCGCAGTGGAAGCTAGTTATTCATTAATATTCAAATCTCAATTCACTTCATAATTGTCCTTGCTGGTTTTTATGCCAACCAACACTCCCCACCTTAAGTTTCATTATAAAGTCAACTCTCCAAAATGCTTATCGTACCAAAATGCTCCCCACTTATATTTCCCCCAAGTTATTTTTAATTAGGAAAATCATAATTGAGACATCGACACTAAGATGCACATATTTTTCTTTAACGAGCACTATTTCATTGTAATCCACCACCACAGGTGCCACGGCCAGCCAATAGCCACCGCACTGGATGCCACCCTTTTTGCACAGTAGAGAAGGATTGCCCTAAAGCTTCTCTAGATAGATTCAAAAAGATATATGGGGGATGAGGTGCGCTCTACCATTACCATTGCTGGAAGCTTCTCTAGGTCGTTTCCAGCAAAGATTCTCCAGGTTTTTCATTTATAACAAGTGGCAGCTCATTTTCACTATTGGAAAAGATATTTCCAAGCTAGAAAGACGGCGACAATATGTTATTAGGAGCTTGTAGTACATTGCAGAACTCCACCTGAAATAAATCAATCAGTATGTAACTTTAATGGATTTGTACATTCACTTATCAAAAATTATATTGAACTTAATTCCCATGATACCATCTTGCAATATGTTGTTTCGCATCATAAAATGTATGTAAGTGTGAAAAATAATGATAATGTAAGCAATATATCATGTGTGCTTCATCTAAGAAACTAGCCATGGATGACAGTGTGGCATTCGGTCGTGATGAGTCAATCCAACATAAAGGGCAAAACAACAATATGAATTGGTTCTATACCCTTATGTCTGCAGTACCTCATTTGTCCAAGATAATACTCATAGGACATGATGTCACATCATTCGTTCATAATAATTAATATTGTAGGCATGCAACGTTAATACTTCGAACATTGATTGTTACAAATTATGTTGATATTCAAAAATGAGATAAGGGAAGCATCTACAAGCGAAATCCAAATTGTAAAAAATTATGAAGATAACTCTTTAAATGCTTGGGGTCATTGTCCACATAGAGAGAAGTAAACGTTTACAAATGTAGAAGATTTTAGGATAAATATGAAAAATTATGTTATTTCTATGGGGTGATCCTTTGTATATTAGAAGAATGATTAAGAAAAACATCATTGCAGTTCATAGTGATCTAAATTGCAAATTAAAAGCGTATGCTTGTAGAAATGAGACGGCTACCATTTGGAAATATAACCTATAACAGACTTGTGGTGAGCTCAATCTTTGAACAAATAGGCATCCTAAGGTTGATTCAACTTGGGTTGCTAAAGTTGTGAAGGGAAATTTGAAGAAGGACCTTGTCATCGCCATGTACTATTCAGAAAGACATCCACAAGGTTATATGGTGTGTCTCTCCAGTATCACAGGGTATGGATAGGTAAAAAGCTTGTCATGCATGATACACAGGGTGCAAACAAAGGACTATGCTACAAACTAAGGTAGTACTTTTATGTTGTCAAAAGAAACAAATCCAAGAAGCAATATCAACTATGAAATTTATTTTTTTACTCAAAAATTCTATCGGCTGTTTATATGTTTTTTCATCAACCTTCTTGATTTTCTTATCAGGTGCAAGCCATTGGTGTTTTTTTATGACACTCACATTAAAAATAATTAGAAAGGTTATTTATTGAATAATATGACTAATAATCCCAATAATGACCTATTCAAAATCGCATACACAATGGTAGATGCTGAGAGTGGTTCTACAACAAGCTCAAAATCAATCTTGATTCTCACTATGATATAGGTGTCGATGTTCACCTTCTTATCAAACCGTCATCTTAGTCTTTTGAAATCTATTCTCTCAATTTTTCCTGACAGCAGAATGCTTTTTGCATTAAACACCTGGTGGATAACTTCAAAAAGTAATTAAGAGCTTGTATTTTGTCTTTTTTATGTTAGACAACAATTAAAATTTTAAACTTAATATAGCAGTTTTTTATCACCTGACAATTTTTACTTTATTGGTACTAAGAAAGTACCCTCTACACAACTAGAAACATTGGCTTTCAATTTTCATGAAAGCTACACATGCCTCAATGAGGCAAGAATATGAATGGCATATAAACCAAATCATTGAATCCATGCCTCTTGCTGGAGCCTTCATCTTAGAGTCGTAGCTACAAGGTTAGACTAATTCTTTATTTCTGGACAATCAATTGGGATAATAAATAATAACTTAACAAAATTTGGAACAATAGTACTCAATACTTTAGTGCCATCCAGGGAAGAAAATCACATTGCTTCAGGAAAAACATTCCCTCTTTCCAATGCTTTAATTGCATTCTCCCTGTCTTTCAACATGGATCCCAACCTCTCAACATGAGAGGTTAGCACGTCCTAATCAGTGTAGCTGCCAAAGGATTGTTGTACAAAGGAAATCAAAGTTTTTTGATATAAACAATAGAAGACAACTATTGATACAACAACTTCTTTTTTTGATAAAAATATTACTATGAAAACTTCAATTTTTGCTCCTTACGAAATTTCAATTTTGCTACAATAGTTCAATAAATTTTTGCTCCTTACAAAAAGGATAAATAAGAAAAATCTAGTTGAATAAAAATGTACACTAGTCAGTATTTTAATTCAAGATTTATAACTAATTAACATAAATAATCAATGCCAAAACAAATACGTCATCTTTTTCATAGTAATTTGTTGAAAAGTTTCCTATATACTAGGCACACCAATGATCTTTTCGTCAATCAAACAAAAATAAATGGGTACCACATGTAAGCTCTCGTAAATCCCTATAGAAGGTATATGGCATTGCTATCATTAGTCAATAAAGCTATTGAGCACACGATGAAGTTCACCTACCATTAGGCAAACAGTGCATCCATCAATATAGATCTTTTTGGCATGTTGACCTTCCTCTCCTCATATGCGTCGAACAATCTCATTAGTAAAAAATTTATATGATGGATGACCCCATGCATGGCCTCCCAAATTACTCAAATCATCGATATAAACAACAAAAAAGTGAGGTTTACAGCAACTACTTGTAGGAAATATAATGCATTTAAAAATAAAGAAAACATACAATCTAACAAAATCTTTTAAATCTCTTCCCAACAAAATTTTCCAACTTGCCAACAATCTTGTACCAAGTAACCACTACAAAATAATTGAATTTGGCAACCAAACTGTCAATAGCCATGGTGAGAAGTAGTATTCTATAACTCAAATTTAATAGCTATAATGGAAGTGGTAGCCAATGACCCAAAATTAACATGTTGAAAATATTTTATTGTTACCTATATTGAGGTGAAAATATACTTCACAGCTAAATGCCATAGGATTTTCTTACAACTTTCACTAAAACTACACATCATTGTCATGATAAAGTGTAACAAATAACTTTCCATCATCACTATCTCCTATTAACATTAACTCTCAACAAGTTAACCAAGATAATACAACCTAAGAAAAAGGTCGTCAACCTTGGCACTTTCAAATTAAAGTAGAATAGAGCTCATCTCAACATAGAGTAGTATTCTTTTATCATTTTTCTTTTATAGGATTCATAACTAAAACGAGAAGTGAAGGGTAACACCTACACTACAAATCATTTTTTATGTTTGTATCCATTTGGCTTGTAGAAGTTTAGATACAATGTGATAGGCTATTCTTTGTCCTAACCATAGTTGCAAATAAAAAGTCAATTTTTCAATAAATTGCTCAGCTAGGCCATATTTCAAAACTACAATATAGTATTAAAACTCCAAATCTTATGTATCAATTCCAACTAAGGTTTCACGTTAACAAAAAAAAAATTAAAAAAAAAAACTAGAATTAGGCTATTAAGGTTTCAAAATACAAAATTTTGAGAAAGTGGGCAAATGAAAATTGAAAAAAGAATAACTGCACACAATATACTTTACTTTTGGCTGGAAAAGATAGAGTGGAGAAGAAACTTGACAAAGAAATCTCTGATAAATGTTGAGTTCAATAGGACTAACCAAATCAGCCTATCTAGATTCTAAGATCATGACATTTAATGAAAGTCAAAACTTATAAGCGGGTACTGGTCCAAAACTATGCAATGAGTTGGGTCGAGAATTAACGTGGTGATAGATTATATATGTAAGGAGTAAGTCACATACATGAGGCATTGATCGTATACTTAAGGCTAAAGATCATATAAGTAAAAGGCAGGTCATATACGTGAGGCATAGGTTGTATGCTAGGAGATAGGTTGTATAAGTCAGAAGTAGGTTGTATAAGTGAGGTATAGGTCGTATACTTAAGGGTAAGTCGTGTAAATGAGGGGTAGGTCGTGTAAGTGAGACTTACGCCATATAAGTAATGATTAGGTCGTATACGTGAGGCGTAGATCGTATACGTGAGGGTAGGTCATATAACTGAGGGGCAGGCTGTATACATGAGGCATAGGTCATATACTTGAGGGTAAATCGTATAAGTAAGACATAGGTCGTGATATTCAAAAAGTGAAAATGCAAAAATGAGATCCTGTATCTATTAGGGATGGAGGTATTTATATAATTGGGTCCAATCTCACGAGCTGTGATAACAAGCAGAGGCCTATCATTTACTCCCCTACTTCTTCATTTGTGGTAGTTAGTCATGAGCTCATGTTAAATGTCTAAGACCATAAATAGAGAAATAATGTCCCTACTCGATTGTCATCAGCCAAACTTATGGTTGTGCATGTTGTGCTCTGATACACTTAAAATAGATCATAGATCTTCTTCCTTCAATTCTTAACTCCCCCACTTCTTCATCCATGGTCATTGGTCGAGAGATCGAGATCACGAATGGTCAATCATAGGCCTTGGTTGTGCAGTTAATCTTTTATTTAATCTCGATCATTAACTAAATTTTATCTTCAGGCCTTGTTTCACTATCACAAACTTCAAAACCTCTATATTCTTCATTGGAATTTGTTTTTTTTAGATACATTTTCATGACTTCAAACTTTATAACCCCCTTCTAATTTCACAACCTTCAAATTCTTCTTTCGTATTAGTTTCGACATGACATCTAACTTCATAACCTCCAATACCATGACTCCCTAAGTTTAGCTTTCGAATTAGATCTTTAACTTCATGATCTCAAAATTGTAACCTCAACTTTACCATAAGAGTTCTTCATGACTTCCTCTTCACCAGAGGCATTTTCATGATCTTTTCACTAAAGATGTTTTCCATAACCTCAACTTCATGTGGCATTTTTCATGACATTTCTTATTCACACTTCACTAAAGGCATTTTCCATAATCTCTCTTCACTAAAGGCATTCTTTACAACCTCCCTTCATAGAAGGCCTTTCGCATCACCTCATCTACGCTAGAGGCATTTTTTCATGACCTCAACTTTACAAAAAGCATTTTTCATACCTTCCTTTTCATGAGAAATGTTTTTCACGACCTCATCTTTACTAGAGGTATTTTTCCTGATGTCCGTCCATCAGATATCTTTTATGAGACATATGTGGCATTTTTATGGCCTCTCCTCATAAGAGGCATTTCGCATGACCTCATCTTTATGAGAAGCATTTTCATCATCTCGACTTTAAGAGAGGCATTTTTCATGACTTTTTCTTCATTAGAGATATTTCAGAACATCGTCTTCACTAAAGGCATTTTATATGACTGCCCATTATCAAAGACGTTTTTCACGACGTTAACTTCACAAAAGGCATATTCATGACTTCCTCTTCATTTAGAGATGTTTTTCATGACCTCATCTTTACTAAAGATATTTTTCTTGGCCTCATTTATTAAAGAGTTTTTCACAACCTCAATGAGGGGCACTTTTATGACCTCCTCTTCATTTAGAAATGTTTTTCATGACCTCTATTTTCTTTCTTGACAAGTTATTTATAATAAGGTATTTTATATGACCTATCTTTCCCTTTTTAGAAAATTATTTATCACAACACGTTTTCCCACGACCCTTCTTTTCTTTCTCAAGAAATTAGTTATGACGATCGTTTTACACGACCTCTCCTTCCTTTCTCGAAGAATTATTTGTGATAAGGCATGTTGCACGACCTCTACCTTCTCTATTAAGAAGTTGCTCATGACAAGGTTGTTTTTCTTAACCTCTACTTCCTTCCTTAAGAAGTTGTTTAGGATAAGGTTGTTTTTCACGACCATCCTTTCCTTTCTTAGGATATTGTTGATGATGAAGTTGTTTTTTAAAACCTCTACTTTCTTTTTCAAGAAGCTGCTTATGACAATGTTAGTTTTCATGATCACTCTTTTTTTTCTCCGGATATTCTTGAGATAAGGTTATTTTCCCCAATCTTTATTTTCTTTCTCAAGAAATTATTCGTGATAAGGTCATTTTTCACAATCTCTACTTCCATTTTCAGGAGGATCCTTTTGATGAGTTTGTTTTCATGACCACTCTTTCCTTTCTCAGGAAATTGCACTTTTTCCTTTCTTGGGAAATTATTCATAACAAGGTCATTTTTCACAACTATTACTTCATTTTTCAGGAAGTTACATATGTGAGTTCGTTTTTCAAGTCTACTATTTTCTTTCTCTGGAAATTATTTATAAAGGGGTCATTTTTCCAGATCTCTATTTCCTTTCTTAGGAACTTGCATATGATATTTTTTCACGACCACTCTTTCCTTTTTCAATGAATTGTTTGGAATGAGACAATTTCATGACCTTCGAGCTTGTGTACTACAAATCATGGACATGAAGTTTTTCTATGGTCCATCTTCCATGTCTCAACTTTCCTTACTCAATTTATTCCCCACTATCCTAAGTCAAATGTTTCCACAGACGGCACCAGCTAATCTGGAGTGTCCGACAATACTAACTAGATCAATCTATTTATGTTCTAAGGTTGTGAGATTTAAAGAAAGACACAACTTATATGAGTGGCAACTGATCCAAAACTATGGAACAACATGGGTAGGGGCTTGAAGTGATGGTAGATCGTATACACGAGGAGTAAGTAAGTCATATACGTTAGGCATGGCTTATGTACTTGAGGGTAGATGTCGTATAAGTGAGAGGTAGGTTGTATACATGAGGAAGGGATTGTATCTTAAGGATAGGTCATATAAGTGAAAGGCAATGTACCCTTGAGTATAGGTCGTATGAGAGAGAGAGAGAGAGATCGAAATATTCAAAAAGTGAGAGTACAAACGTGAAATTATGTTCCTATAGGGAATGGAGGTATTTATAGAGGGATAATGGCCTTCAATCTCATGGGCAATAAAGAGCTGAGGCCTATCATTTATTCTGCCACTGCTTCATTCACGGTAGTTAGTCATGAGATCCTATTGAATGGCTAAGACCATGAATGGAGAAGTCATGTCCATACTCGATTGTCATCATCGAAACTTTTGGTTAGGCCTACTATTCCTTAATATGCTCAAGATAGATCGTGGATCTTCTTCTTTCAATCTTTAACTCCCCCGCTTCTTCATCCATGGTCGTAGGTTTGGAGATCAAGATCATGGCTGGTGACATCAATCATAGACCTTGGAAGTGCAGTTAATTTTTGTTTAATCTCAATTATTAACTAAATTTTACCTTCAAGTCTTGGTTCGCTATCACAAACTTCTCGACCTTTGTATTCTTCCTTTGAATTATTTTTGTTAGAGGCATTTTCATGACCTCTAACTTCATAACATCCAACTTCACAACTTTCAAATTCTTCTTTCATATTAATTTCAACACAACATTCAACTCATGACCTCCAATACCATGACCTCTAAGTTCTTCAGAATAAGACATTTGACTTCACAACATCCAAATTATAACCTTAACTTTACCATAGGGGTTCCTTATGACCTCTTCTTCACCAGAAGCATTTTCATAATCTTTTCACTAGAGATGTTTTTTCATGACTTCAACTTTACAAGGTATTTTTATGACCTCACTTATTCATGCTTCACTAAAGGCATGTTTTATGACATCTCTTCACTAGAGGCATTTTTCACAACCTCCCTTCATAAGACAAATTTTACATGGCCTCGTCTGCACTAGAGGCATTTTCCATGAATTTGGCTTTTTGGGAAGCATTTTTCATGACCTTCTTTTATTATGGGTATTTTTCACAATCTCATCTTCACTAGAGATATTTTTCATGACGTCCTTTCATTAAAGACGTTTTTCATGACCTCAACTTCACAAGAGACATTTTATGACCTTCCATCATAAGAGGCATTTTGCATGCCCTTGTCTTCACAAGAGGTAATTTTCACGACCTCGACTTTATAAAAGGTATTTTCATGACTTTCTCTTCGTTAGAGATGTTTTTCAGAACCTTGTCTTCACTAAAGGCATTTTTTATGACTACCCTTCATTGATGACATTTTTCACGACCTCAACTTTATAAGAGGCATTTTCATGACCTCCTTTTCATTTAGAGATATTTTTAACAATCTTATCTTTACTAAAGACATTCTTCATGATATCGTTTCATTAAAGATTTTTTGACAATCTCAATTTCACGAGAGCTATTTTTATAACCTCTTCTTTATTTCGAGATGCTTTTAATGACCTTTACTTCCTTTTGTTTATGACAAGGCATTTTATAAGACTTCTCTTTCCTTTCTGAGGAAATTATTTATCACGATGTGTTTTCCTATGACCCTACTTTCCTTTTTCAAGAAATTATTTGTAAAGAGCTATTTTACACAACCTCTCTTTCCCTTCTTAGGAAATTATTTATGACAAGGCATTTTGCGTGACCTCTACCTTCTCTCTTCTCTTTCTCAGGAAATTATACATGATAAGGCGTTTTGCATGACCTCTATTTTCTTTCTAAAGAAATTGCTCTTAACGAGGTTATTTTTCGTGATCTCTACCTCCTTTCTCAGGAAGTTACTTATGACAAGGTGTTTTTTCAAGATCACTCTTTTCTTTCAGGATATTATTGATGATGAGGTCTTTTTTACAACTGTTACTTTGTTTTTCAGGAAGTTACTTATGACGAGGTTGCTTTTCCCGATTATTCTTTCTTTTCTCAAGATATTGTTAATGATGAGGTTATTTTCCATTATCTCTATTTCCTTTCTTAGGAAATTGTTCATGACAATGTCATTTTTGACAACCTCTACTTTTTTTTTCAGGAAATTGCTTATGATGAGTTTGTTTTTCAAAACCACTCTTTCTTTTCACGACCTCTACTTTCTTCTTCAGGAAGTTGCTTATGACCAGGTTATTTTTCACAACCATTCTTTCCTTTCTCAGGAGATTGTTCATGATGATGCATTTTGCATGGGCTCTGAGTCTGTGTACTGAAAATAATGGACATGAAGTTTTTTTATGGGCATCTTCCATATCTTAACTTTTCTTACTCAAATTTTTCCTCATATCCCAAGTCAAATGTTCCCACAACCGATATCAACTGATTCGAGGTGTTCAATAGGATTGATCAAATCAATCTATTTGTGTTCTAAGGCTGTCAAATTTAATAAAAGTCAAACCTATGAGCAGGTACTGACCTAGAACTATGTAACAAGTTGGAAAAGGCTTCCAGTGGTGGTAGATCATATATGTGAAGAGTAGGTTGTGTCATAAGGTATAGGTCGTATATTTGAAAATAAAGGTCGTATAAGTGAGGGTAATGTCATACACTTGAGAGTAGGTCGTATAAGTGAGGGATAGGTCGTATACTTAAAAGTAGGTAGTACAAGTAAGGGATAGGTCGTGATATTCAATAAGTGAGAATACAAAAATGAGATCCTGTTTCCATTGGAGATAGAGCTATTTATAGAGGGATAAGAGGGTATAATCTTATAATATGTGATAATGGGTTAAGGCCCATCATTTACTCCCTACTTTTTCTGTCATGGTAGTTAATTATGAGATCGAATGGCTAAGACCATAGATGAAGAAGTCATGTCCCTACTCAATTGTAATCATCAAAACTTATGATTGGGCCAGCTGTTCCCTAATACACTCAAAACAGGTTGTGGATTTTCTTCTTTCAATCCTTAACTCCCATCTTTCTTCATCCATGATCGTAGGCCAGGAGATCAAGATCATGGATGGAGAAGTCAATCATAGGTCTGGGTGGTGCAATTAATTTGTTATTTAATCTCAGTCATTAATTAAATTTTGCCTTAAGGCCTTGTTTCACTAACACAAACTTCACGACCTCAGTATTCTTCATTGGAATTGTTTGCGTTAGAGGCATTTTCATGACCTCTAACTTCATAACAATCAACTTCATGACTTTCAAATTCTTCTTTCATACTAGTTTCGACACGACATCTAACTTCATGATCTCCAATACCATAACCTTCTAAATTATTTAGAATTAGACCTTAAACTTCACGATCTCCAAATTATGACCCCGTCTTCACCATAGTGGTTCTTCATGACTTCCTCTTCACCAGAGGCATTTTCATGATCTTTTCGCTAGAGATGTTTTACATGACCTCAACTTCACTAGACATTTTTCATAAGCTCCATTTATTTGCTTCACTAGAGGCATTTTCCATGACCTCTCGTCACTAGAGGCATTCTTCACACTCTCCTTTTATAAAAAGCAATTTACATTACCTCAACTTCACGAAAAGCATTTTTTATGACCTCTCTTTCATTAGTGATGTTTTTCACGAACCCATCTTCACTAGCTGGATTTTTCATGACATCTCTTCATCAGAGAGTTTTTCGTGACCTCAACTTCATGAGAGATATTTTATGACCTTCATTTACAAGTGGTGTTTTGCATGACCTCATTTTCACGAAAGGCATTTTTTAGAACCTCGACTTTACGAGAAGCATTTTTCAAAACCTTCTTTTCATTAGAATCGTTTTGCAGAACCTTGTCTTCACTAAAGGCATTTTTATGATCACCCCCCAATGATAATGTTTTTCACAACCCCAACTTCACAAGAGGTATTTTCATGACCTTCTCTTTATTTAGAGATGTTTTCCACAACCTTGTCTTTACTAAAGGCATTTTTCATGACCTCATTTCATTAAAGACATTTCATGAGCTCAACTTTACAAGAGGCATTTTTATGACCTCATCTTTATTTCGAGATGATTTTCATAACCTCTGCTTTCTTTCTCAGGAAGTTGTTTGTAACAAAGCGTTTTACGTAGCCTCTTTTTTCTTTCTTAGAAAATTATTTTTCGGGATGCATTTTCGACAATCTCTTTTTTCTTTCTTAGGGAGTTGTTTATGAGGAGCCATTTTAAACAACCTCTCTTTCTTTTCTCTGGGAATTATTTATGACGAGGTATTTTGCACGACCTCTATCTTCTTTCTGATGAAGTTGCTCATGACGAAGTTTTTTTTCACAATCTATACTTCCTTTCTCAAGAAATTGCTTTTGACGAGATTGTTTTTCACAATTATTCTTTCCTTTCTCAAGATATTATTGATAACAAGATCATTTTTCACGATCACTCTTTCCTTTATTAGAATATCATTGATGGCGAGGTCATTTTTTAGGACCTTTGCTTTCTTCTCAGGAAGTTGGCTATGACGAGGTCATTTTTCACAACCACTCTTTCCGTTCTCAGGATATTACTGATGATATGTCATTTTCCCTAATATTTATTTCCTTTCTCAGGAAAATGATTCATGAGGTGGTCATTTTTCACAACCTCTGCTTTCCTTTTCAAGACGTTGCCTATGATGACTTCATTTTTCATGATCATTCTTTCTTTTCTCATAAAATTATTTATGACTAGATCACTATTCACGACATCTACCTACTTTTTTAGGAAGTTGCTTGTTTCAAGGTTGTTTTCCATCACCACTCTTTACTTTCTCAAAAAAATGTTCATGACAAGGTCATTTTTCATTACCTTTACTTCCTTTTTCAGGATGGTGCTTATGTGAGTATTTTTCACGAAACTCTTTCCTTTCTCAAGAAATTATTTATGACGATGTCATTTTCCCCAATCTCTATTTCCATGACGAGATTGTTTTACATGATGACTCTTTTCTTTCTCCAAAAATTGTTCATGTTGAGGCATTTTGCACAACCTCTGAGCCTGTGCACTTCAAATTTTGGACATAAAGTTCTTCTATGGTCATCTTCCATGTCTTGACTTCCCTTACTCAACTTATTCCCTACTATCCCAATTCAAATGTTTCCACATACCACACCAATTATTATAAGGTGTCCAATAGAACTGACCAGATTGGTCTATTTATGTTCTAAAGCGTGAGATTTAATAAAGGCCACAACCTATGAGCGAGTAATGACCTAAAACTATAGAACAAGTTCGTTAGGGCCCAAAGTGATTGTAGATCATATACGTGAGGAGTAGGTCATATAATAAGGCACAGGTTGTATATTTGAGGGTATAGGTCATATAAATGAGGGGTAGGTTGTATACTTGAGGTTGGATCGTATAAAGGATAGATAGGTTGTATACGTGAGGAGTAGGTCATATACTTAAGGGTAGATCATATACGTGAGAGATAGATTATGATATTCAAAAAGTGTGAATGCAAAAATGAGATCCCATTCCTATTGGGGATAGAGGTATTTATAGAATGATAATGGACTTCAATCTTGTGGACTATGATAATGGATTGAGGCCCATCAAACATCGAGTTTAGGCAAAGAGAAGTGTTGCTTCAGCTCCAATCAGACACGAAGGTATAGAGACTCTTCTTCAGTGGAAGTGAAGGGAATGGCGAGGTGATGCCGAGGATGACAACAGGACAAGCAAGAAATGGAGGGAAGAGTGAAAAGAATAGTAGTCAAAAGAGGTGTGCGTAGTTGACATAAAGTTTAAGGGCAATTTGGACTTTTTAATGAGGTTAAGGAGTTCAACCTTAGAATTTGTCCCTAAAGACTTGATACAAAAACAAAATGAGGTTAGGTTTTTTATGCCAAATTACCGTATATTGAATTCTAGATTTGGAAAATAATTAAAAAAAATAAAGATTGTGTTTCCCCAAGTTTGTTTAATAAATTATAAGTTCTGGCATCTTATAAGATATATGCATTTAGTATCTTATTTATTTTTCAAATTAAGTGTTAGAATGAGATAAAATTTATGAGCCTGTAAAATGTTAGTATGATGATTTTTTTAATTAACATGGTTTATTTTATTTAGAATAGCTCATTGAATCCTAGTTTCTTATTTTTTGAACTTACAGGCTCTTTTTTGCTTGAAAAGAAAAAAAAAAGAAAAGAAAAAAGAAAAAGAAGGATTTGTCTCTCATAAACTTTCCAACATCTTATACAATATTTTTAAAATATATATATATATATAAACTCATTGATGGCTTCTAACAGGGTGTTTGGGTGAGCTTATAAGTTCATTAAAACATCTTATAAGATGTTAGGATTATATAAGCTTTTCATAAAAAAGGAGCTCCAAATTTATTTTTAAGATCCTTACACGCTCCTTTAATTTTGATCATCTTAATTACAAAATTAACACTATTAATATCTTATCAGCTCTAATATTCTATTTTACCTAAAAACTCAAATAACTTATTTTTCAAAATAAGATCTAAGATGCTATAAATGCCAAAAATATTTTAAGATGTTCTAAATTAATGAGCTTAGCAAGCGTTGAAGACTTGAACAAACCTTCAAATATATATTGGAACCTTAGTCTTTGACCATTGAGTTTAAAATAATGATTTAACTATTTAGATTACTACAACTCCAATTTTCTATTATGGTACTTACGAACAGCCAACAATCAATTATTTAGGTTTTGAAATCACATTATATCGTATCATCTTAATTGATGGAGTCGTTGAACTTTTGGCCATAATGGCACTCTCCTATTTGTGTAGTAATAATAATAGATGGTTAGGGAGAAAGACTTTATGGAGTTGTTGTAGGACTCCTAAATTGGTGAGTAATTAATACTTTAATGAAAGGACACTATATAAATACATACATATATATATATATGTATATATCAATCAAATTTTGCGTTTTTTCATTAAAAAAAAAACGATCCTAATTTTGCGTTACCATGTTCAAGTAGTGCTCCTACATATTTACCACGAAAAGATAATATTAATAATGAAAAATAAGTGACAGTGTCTAAGTCGACCACATATAATTTTTAATCTGACAAAAAAGTTTTTTTTAAGAATAATATATATATATATATTTAATGACTTAATATTGACAAAAAAAAAGGTGTTTTAACAGTTATTACCGATTATCGATGCCACATATATACTAATTATATCTAAAGATTTAGTTACAAAACAAAAATTGTCACTTCAATATGTAAAAGAGTTCTCTTAATAATTATTAATAGTAACAACCAAAAAATTATTTTTGTTACTACATACCATATATATATCATGAATGTTACAAAATAATTATTTCCCTCAATATTATGTCTGATTAGTGACAACTTTACATTTTCATTTAATATTTTATTGATTTGTTACGATATCTATACCTAATATCAATTCAAAATATTTCGTATACAATAATGATAACCTCACTAATTTTCTATCACTATCTTTTAAGAATTGAAAGGCGAAAAAAAAAGTTTCAAATATTCACTTCAATTCTTCAAACTCTCTCATTAAAGATATGTGGACATTTAATATAGGCATTCATGTTAGACCAAAACAAGAATTGTACTGGAAATACGTAGAATATTATAATTGGACAGTGGAATAATTCAACATGTAAGAAATTATAAAAAAAGGGGGACCAATTGTGTTAGTAATGGATTGTTGTAGGGAAGATTGCTGTGCCCATAAATAGAATTGGACCAGCTATTAAATTATTACACCATGAAAAATAGTAAGCTAACGCCTACATAAATACGTATCACCCTAACAATTTAATATCCGAGTTATGAAATTTTAACGTAGATTGGAAATTATTTTCATTCTTGTTACACTTATTATTACAATAGGAGGGACACTTTAAATAATAGTTCTATAATTGGCACAATATGTAGGTTCATTATTGGAAAGTTTAGCACTACTATTTAATTTGACCCTTTTGGGATCTAGACATACACATATTTTTGTTGAATTTATTAATATCAAACATATATAGGTTTGGTTGTATTGTGCTATTGATGTATTTCATTACCAAATTCATTGTTAAGGTTTGATTCAATATGTCATAGAATTATTCGTTGGTTATTTATAACATCAAGTACGTACTATTCTCTATTATGTTTGCTTTTTTAAATGATTATGTATTTGTATAAAATGTTGTAAACCTACCTAAATATAAATGTTTGGACAAATTGTTGTATTGGTGAGGATTTTTACATTTAAAAAGTGTGACGAAAAGAAAAAAAAAAAAAGTGAACAATTTATAAACAAATTCAGAACAACTTGTCTCCTACAATATGATATGAGATTGATATCACTAATCACCGCTAGAAGCATGTCTTCTTCAACCAAATGAATTGTCATAAATTTTTCAAGAAACTTTTGTCGAAGATTTTTCTACAAAACACAAGGTGTCTAAGAACCAACAAAATTATTCACAACAAGAGGCATGAAAAAGTAGATGATTTTTCTGAGGAAAACATTCGTCATTAACGTTCAGATCAAAAATCAAAGAAAATAATTTTACCTAAAATTAATTGCGCATGAAAAATATATATTCCAATTAATTCTTTGTCCTAGTTCCAACATTTTATTGATTTATACATTGGTAATTTGTTAATGTAATTCAAATGTATTGTTTCGCATAAATCTTTGCGAAAAATTTAGGAAAAAAAAATTGAAAAGAGTTAGAGACGAACGATTATATATATATATATATATATTTACCCTATCTAGCAACGACTTATTTGGTCCGTTGTCCACCATCTCATACCATTACATCTTGGGTGGGTAAATCTCATGCATTATATTCTCATATAAAGTTGGCTATTAATGGTTAGTTGGCAATGTATTATTACCGACGAGGTACTATAATAGTACTCATATTAAAATGAGCAAAAATCAATGCTCTATATGCCTCCTAAGTCCAAATAAATAATTATAAATATATATAGAACTTATTCAAGCCATGATTTATGGGTAAATTACATTATATCCGACAAAAAATGAAATATGTCTGGAAATGAAGCTCATCACCTCCTCACAGAATGAGTTAAAATGTGTCTTGTTTAAAAACATAGATTAACTTGGTATTTATTGTTTGTTATAGGATTTCTGCCATAATCTCGTCTTTCACAATGTAAGATGCAATTTACCCGATATTTATTAATGTCCAGGAGATAAAATTTAGTATGTTTGTTTTTAAATATGTGGTCATGTGATTTAACAAGAACTTCATCATTAAGCTTACTAGGATCTAACCAATAATAAATCAAATTTTTTGTCACATATTAAATGATTTATGATTAAACTAAAATAATCAAAGATTAGTATAAAAAAAAATATTGATGATGCATCCAAACATATGGAGTTTGTCAGTAATTCTATATAAAAAGTGACAATTGTTTGTTTCGTCACAATGATGACTTTAACAAACTTAATAGTGACGTAAATTTTGTTTAAATATCTTTATTAACAATTAGTAATATGTATATTGCAAGAATAAATTATTGTTACAAATTTATTGAATATATTTTGTTTGTCACTGAATTATTACCATATATGCATCACTATTTGGCAATAGCAACATTTTAAAATACTAATTTTTGTCAATATTAACACATAATGTACCGCAACAAAAATTATATAATATCACTTGAAAGAAACTGAAACCCATAATTTTCACTAATATTATATCTTTTTTAGTGGATTTGTAAAAATTATTTAAAATAGAATAAATTATTATGAAGTTCCAAACAAACTTAAGGTAAAAAATGATATTAGCGTTGGTAGGCCTACACATATACAATCTTCATATGCATAAATATGTCCTAGATTTTTAATAATTTAGAGAGAGAGAGAGACAGAGACAGAGAGAGAGATGGGCCTAAGTAAGAACTCAAAATAAATAAGTGGAGGAGAAAATAGTGTGTGAGGCCCACTCTGTGACACTGTTTGTAGTAATTGGGGAAAACTCTTACATGAGCCATAGCCTCGTCCCACTTCCATTATTGGAATTCTTTGTCTGAAACTCCCAACTCCCCACCCCCACCCCCCAACCCCCCAACTAAAAAATATCTAAATAAATAAATAAGTAATTATAATTTGGAATTTTGTCTGGCGTATTCGAGGGGGGCCATTTTCATGTTTTCTTTCCCCTTCCAAATAATATTAATTGGGCTCCAACTGTATGCCATGTGTTTGTTTCCTTCTGAAATGGCCCCATTCTGGCTTTTCTTCTTCCTTTTTTTTATTTTTTTTTTTTAAGGAATATTTATTTATTTTGCAGTATTACTTTACTGAATTAATATAGTATTTTTTTTGTGTGATGTCAATCATGTATCACATTGATTTACGAATCTATCAAAGAATCTATCCCATGGGTTGAGTTGGCTTGCCCTTTATCTTTATGCTTCTACTCCCACCCACGCTCCAAATTTACTTTATTGTACCTCACCTTCCATTTCTACTACTACTGCCTCTTTAAAAAAGAAATAATACTATCTCCATAAAAAAGAAACAAGCAAACAAAAAGAAAAGAAACTCACAAATATAAATTGAAATTGATATTATTCTTAGAGGGCATTTGGGGTTGCCTCTACATTAAAAAAAAAAAAAGAAAAAGTAATTTTCATGTATAGAAGTTGAGAAGGTAGTTGTAGAAATGATTAGTAAAAATTGAGAGTATTTATAATTAAAAGTTAAAAAGTTAACATTAGTGTTTGCCAAAAAAGTGACTTCTCATTTTTTAATTATATTTTTAGATTTTCAATTATAAAATAAGGATAATATTTTTTTAACTGAAAAGCAGAAATTAGAATTTGAAAATACCTCATAAGGTGCTTTTACAAAAGTAGAAGTTACCTTATCAAAAACTGCTATCAAACGCAATGCCAAACAGCCTTTTAGTGAGTCTCAAAACTTCACAATTTTATAAATATTATATGAAAATAATTTGTTGAATCTATAGATTAATATTTTTGAAGATAATTTATTTGCTGAGTTGGAACTCATTAAGAGTTTTTAGTTATCTTTAATAAAATTTATTGATTTTTTTTTTTGTGGGGGAATAAATGATGTGCATGTCGCATAATTTTGAATATAGATTTTATTATCATAATTATTCAAGTCTACATCAAAGCTAATTAATATTTCATAAATGTTTGAGGTTGTCAAACAAATTGAAATTTATCAAGTACTATATATATAAATATATAAACACTAATTAAATAATACAAGTTGTTTACATAAACAGATTGATATTGTAAGGAGTGATGTTAAGACGTTAATTTTGACTAAGAGTAGATTGCATTAATGCAATTAATTAATAAATAATTCCATTAATTTCCTTGCCTAGCTAAGAGTGAGTTGTTAATAGATTTGAAATCCTAATTTTTATAATATAAAATATTTTTATTCTGTTTCACCCATCGTTGTAATAATGAATTAGCTCATTGCTTGGCCAAACATATCTCATCTCCTTTTGTCTGTGATTCATGTCTTCTTGACGTTGCTTCTGGAATCCGCTGAACATTGTATTTTCTTCATTTTATTTAATTTAATCGCCTTTTCTATCCAAAAAAAAAAAATAGATTGAAAAATATTAGTGGAAAAAGAATACTCATGTTAAAATTAGAATACTATTAAATATCCAATTGTGATTAATGAATCTTGGACCTAATGCCATTGAGCTAATGCTAGATATTCATAGGTTTTCTTCTTCTTTCCCCACGTGGAACTATTAGGTATGTAAATTGATTACCGTAGAAAATTGATGCAAATCTTATTAAGATTTCGGGTTTTGGAAATATTAAAATCTAATTAATTAGTACTGCGGGGTGGAAACCTGGAATCAGGCTTTGGAATTGGACATGGGGTCCAAATAATTAAATATAGGCGTGGGTTTTTATTCATTTTGTGGGAGCTTAGGTTTTATTAAAAAAATAATAAAAAAATGATAAATTGACCCGATTAAAACTGTAATTATATTATTTTTCTAAAAAAATTAAAAAGAAAAAAGATCAGGGCCTTAATTATTATAAGATGATGTTGTACGGCATCGAGTATGTATGAACGTATTAGAAAATAATCGATAAATCCAACATAGTATTTATAAGTTAGCCGTTAATTTACAACAATTTTTTTTAATAAACATAAATTTCGTAAGAAAAGTAGTTTCAAAATGACTTTATTAAATTTGAAAATAAGTAAACTTCTTTTACTTATATTTCCACTTTCTACTTTATTCGCAAACACATAACAGCATAATCGAATAAAAAGGACTTTATAATTGGAAAGTGTGGGTTTGTTTTCATTTAGTTGAAACTTGAAAATGTGAAATTACAACTAGATTAATTGAACTTAGACATTTTGAGGATCACTAGGTTTTACGACCAAACTTTTTAGGGTTAAGAAGTGCGGCTTGTTTGGCTTTAGGTAAGCAATGCTTTGACTTTATTTGGTAATAAAAGTTGTTTGAACATTTTTATTTGTTATAACGAGATACTCACAGTCGCTACTTGAGGGTGTGCTTTGAATGAATCTTTGGTTTATACCATAGCCCGCAAACTATATAAACCAATTAAGTCGTACAGAGTGCATTTTGTGCAACAGATTGTGACTCAAGAAAAAATTGAATTTGAGGAATCTGTAAAGAATTTTATCCTACAAATTAACTCGACCAATTCTTTGACAAGTCCGGGTGAACTAAATACGGAACTAAGAGGGAGTAAATTAGCTGATATATTTGACGTGGTGTAATGAGCAACTTGGGGACAGTTTTCTGTTTGGTAGAGGACTTGAATGAAGTTCTTGTACGTACTTTAAGAAACTCTTGCCACGAGTACTCCTTGCTTTTTGACATTGGAGGTTTGGTGCCAAACAAAAGGACAATTGTATTGATAGGATTATTGATTAATTTATTTTGCAGGAAAATCACGTTGGAAAATAATAATTTAGTTGATACGATGATGATCATGGTTTTTTAGTGAAAAAAGAATTTGAATTTGCTAGCAAATAAACTTTGTGAATTAGTCATTTTTAAGGCAAAAATAATGCTACTTTGAGTTGTATTTTCATCTATACCATATACAAAGTATAAGAGCCAATGGTAGTTATTTTGATAGTATATTTTCATGTCTTATGTCTAAAATATCTCTTAATAGAAATTTATTTATCTATTTATATTAAATTATGAGTACATTTATCTGTTAATATATATAATTGACATTAATTATTTTATGCACACACATTGAGTGTAACG
>JACFYI010001994.1:1285052-1299509 GCA_014898755.1 Handroanthus guayacan
TTGACGAATTTTAAAATCCGTACGTTAAGGAAATTCTTGGGTGTCACATTGAGTGTATTGTAAAAGCTAGTTTTTATTATAACAGTAACTTCTTTGATCCAAATAAAGAATTCTTATACTGATCCTTCTCGTCTTTCATTTCTCATATGAGACAAAAGAAAAGTCGTCAATATTTTACAAATCAACTAATTATGTACTTCATATTTTATAAGTGGACAGAGGGTTCTAATCACATGGAGATATTGCTTCACCGGTCATGCATCTATAGGGATTTTTATCCTCAAGGATTTTGAAGCTTGAGACGGACAGCTTATATCAATTATTTCGAGTCCCTCAACTTCCACATGAGAAAACAACTCTAAGTATTATCATAGCTATCAGTCGATGGAGATGATCTAGCTAGACACATAATCGACAGATAAATCCAATCGACTTGAGGTGTTATTCCATCACCATGAATTCTATAGGGGTGTTTATCCTAAAAGACACCTCATAGGGTTATTAGAGAGGAGACTGAATATATGAACTATCTCAAATCCCTTAAGTACTCATCAGATGCAGGAAAAAAATAAATATCGTCAATAAGAAACTTAAAATAAAATAATTATATATCTTTTAAAAATGAAAATAATAATTGCATACGAACTCTAAGAATCTTTTCACCAACTAATAAGACAGTCAATGAGTTTTTGTTTTAATGGCAAAATGGAGGTCTCAACTTATTGCTCATAAGTTCAATACCGGACTTATTGTATAGTAACTTGTATTTGTCTTGTTTGATATTATACTTGATTTTTAGCATTATTGATCTAATAATTTTCACAAATTGTTCGAGAAAAGAAACTTGAACGGATTCAGGAATTTTAATTTTGCCAATTAAAATTATTGCATGTCAAAATTTACAAAATACAAAAATACTTAACCATTTCATTAAACATACTTCCAACACCCAACTCTAATTTGAATTATTTAAAAACCTATTGGTTGGAAGTTGGAACCCAGCACCACCATCCTTAAATTTTCGTGAATTTGGTAAAATAGTACGAGGAAAGTAGGATAGATATTACATGCCAAAAAAGAGAAAAAAAGAAAGCAAATCAAAAGGAAGAAGGTAACAAGGAAGGAAAATTAATCAGACGCGTGTTGGACGGGCGGAGAAAGTGAGAGTGGGGAAGAGATATAGGATTAATAAATACGAGGTACATGGTAAGATAGGCATTGGTGAATGGAAGAACAAAAGGAGGAATGGTGGCCCTCCTTCCCGTACTCTTGGATTGGACTTTTCTGGAAAGTTTTTCCTTTTATTGCTATTATTCCATTTTCCTTTTCTGAGACCAAACCCCTCTTGCCCCTCTGCCGTGGCCCTGACTCGCAATAATTCCCCCCACTTCGTTTTCCTCATATGCCCTTCCCACTTCCACATATTTGCTCCGTAGTCCTCCTATTATTTCTTATCATCACTTATGCCCTCAAAAATTCCTTTTCTCTTTTTCAAATCAAATCATATCAAGATTCACACCGATTTGATCATGTTGAAAGATCTACTTATGTTGGATGAACGTCATGATCGTAATCATGATTGTTAAACTAGTCATACAATTTCGATAAAGTGAATCTAATTAATCTAAATTGAATTGTAAATAAAATTCACATTCGTAATAAAATCTTCGTTCTTGTGTATTACCAAAAGACTAGTCATCTCTTACGTAAAATTAAATTACTTAGAAATTAATTTCGAGCCAAGATTGCATATTAAGCTTACCTACAAAGGGTTTTTTTTCCCCCTAAGATAATAATATTATTAGTTATGAATTTCTAACCATGTTCCTAAAGTGGTTATAGTCAATTCTATAAATAAAAGTTACTTTCGAAAGTATCTGTTTCGAAATCAATTAGGGTCATTTCCTACCTAAAAGTTACGAATTCTTGCATGCCCAAATCCCTTTTAGGAGTGTTTTCATTATACCAAGCCAAATAAAGCAAATTTAACTCCCTTGGTAAAAAAAAGAGGTAACCCAAAAACACAATTAAGGGGGGCCCTGAATTTTTGTGGGGTTGACGTGGGATTTAATTAAATGAATGAAAATGAAGTGATAATTAGCGTAGCTAATAAAGGCAATTGAGTATTAAGTCATCCATCTAGTATTGGTGCTGTCTATTTCCATTAGTGGGTAATTGAAAAAAAAAAAAAAAAGAAAAGAAAATCAGGAGAGAGAAAATTGAAAAATTATAAATTGAAAATTGCTTTTCGATTTGGGCTAACGTCGGAAAGTTGCATAAGAAAGAGATGGTTCTTACATTTCCTATTTTTTATTTTTTTTATTATTATTCTTTTTGATGTAATTATCTCGTGGGTTATAACAACAGCCAATGAAAATACAGAGCGCAATAGATTTTGAGGGTCAGATAAGTAGTAAAAGCGTACAAACGTATAGATACACAAATATAGGGTTTAGACTTTAGAGAGAAGAGAATGGTTAAATGGAGCACCCACAGCAGACACATATAAATAGAAAGAGTTTTAGAAAACAATCTCTCAAAGTATTTATGACTTGATTGAACATAGCCCAAAAAAAATAAATAAATAAATAAAAAGTATATATAAAAATAAAATAAAATAAAATGAAGTACGTACTCTCCCCACTCTAGCCCTTGGCCCTCTATCTATATTATACATAAGGCCATTTCTTGAAACCCAAAAAGAGAAGCCAACTTGCCTATATATATAAATCAAAAAATTTACAGAGAGAGAGAGAGAGAGAGATTAGGGGAAGGCTTGTGCTTTGAAAAACTGGCCTCGTCTATGTAGTATTAGGCAGGTAGCTAGAGGAGAATTAAAGGAGATTATTGTGTGGACAAAGAGAGATCTGGTCCAACGGATGGTAGTGGGAATTACAACGTTTTTGCAAGAAAGAACAACCTTTTTTTGCAACTCTATTGTCGTAGGTTCTTTCTGTTCTTTCAAGAGACAACATATGGTGAAGCATTTTTAGGATTCTTTAAGTGTATAGACAGCACAAGGGGATATTTATAATCTTGTATCGCTGCTCAGAGACACAGAGAGATTTCTGTTCTGTTTCTTGATGGGACTGTAGAAATTAATCAGAATTCAAGAAATTTAAAAGGGGAAACCAAAAAAAGAAGAAATCCTCGTATTTTTCTCCTTTTTCTGGTTTTTGTTTACTCTTTCGGTGGGTTGAAAAATGTGGGATCTCAACGACTCGCCGGATCAAAGAATAAGTGATGAATCTGAGGGATGCTCCGATGAGAAAGGAAAACGGGTCGGATCCGTGTCGAATTCAAGCTCATCGGCGGTGGTTGTGGAAGATGGGTCAGAAGAAGAAGATGCGGAGAGATTAGGTGGAAGAAAGAGAAGTAGCAAAATATTTGGGTTTTCTGTGGCCGGCGATGATGACGGCGGTCCTTGCTCCTCTCCGGTGACGCGGCAGTTCTTTCCGGTGGAGGACCAGGAAATGATGGGTAGTGGGGGACCACCCAATTTCCCAAGGGCTCGCTGGGCCGGAGTTAAATTCTGCCAATCAGAGCCCCACGGCGGTGGGAGCTCCGTCTTTGGAAAGACGGCGGCTGAAGTGGCGCAGCCTCTCAAGAAGAGCCGCCGTGGCCCCAGGTCCCGAAGCTCCCAGTATCGCGGCGTCACTTTTTACCGGAGAACCGGCCGTTGGGAGTCCCACATATGGTATGTATACATACGTACATATTCTAAATAGATTTTTTTTTTTTATTTTCACTTTTACCATATAGAATAAAACTCTTGTACTTCTATTTTTGATACAGGGATTGTGGAAAACAAGTTTATTTAGGTTGGTTATCTTCTTCTAAATTCTTACAAACAAGATTACTCTTGCTTTTGTGATTAATCTGATTGGTTATTTTCTTGCAAATTCATAGGTGGATTTGATACAGCCCACGCAGCAGCCCGGTAATGTTTTCTTGTCCCATTACATATTCTTACCAGAAAATGTAAAAAATTTAAGGTAAATAATATATATTACCATTATATTTACAGTGCATACGATAGGGCAGCAATTAAGTTCCGAGGAGTGGAAGCAGACATAAACTTTAGTTTAGAAGATTACGAAGAAGACTTAAAACAGGCAAGTCATTTGTAGACAGAGAGACAACATGTGGAAGAGAGTTCTCTTTTGTTTCTTATCTTGTACAGTGTTTTTCCTTGTCTTAAAACAGTTGTAATTCTTGATTTTACTCTCGATGAATCCTATGTTGTTTGATGTTAGAAAAATGGGGTGAAAGAAGTTTATTTTTATTTTTACCATATTGTATGGTGAATTTTTGTTTTTCACAGATGAAAAATCTAACAAAGGAGGAATTTGTGCATGTGCTGCGGAGACAAAGCACTGGTTTTCCAAGAGGGAGTTCTAAGTATAGGGGTGTTACTTTGCACAAATGTGGTAGATGGGAAGCCAGAATGGGCCAGTTTTTGGGAAAAAAGTAATTAATTTTATTTAATTTTATTTACTAATTATAAATCTTGATTTCATAAAAATGTTTATTTGTGTCTTGATGATCTTAGTTTTATTTATTTATTTTCCTTATATTCAAACAGGTATGTTTATTTGGGTCTCTTTGATACTGAAATTGAAGCTGCCAAGTGAGTTTTTAGAGTTAATTAATTATATTAATTGTCTTTAATTGAGTTCTTTTTTTTTCTTTTTTCTGCTTAATTAATGAGGCTGTCTGTATGAGGAATTAAATGTCTCTTTTAATAATTGAGGGGAATTATTATTGTTTCCTTGTGACACTATGTAGGGCTTATGATAAAGCAGCCATAAAATGTCATGGAAAGGAAGCTGTTACCAATTTTGATCCCAGCATTTATGAAGATGAACTAAAACCAGCAGGTATAATAACATAAGAAAAATAATCATAAAATTTCTTATATTATACGTTTTTATTTAAATTAAATTTCTGATATAAAATTTCTTATGCGTTATCAGAGTCTTCAAATAATCCAACAGACCACAATCTGGATTTAAGTCTGGGAAATTCAACTTCACAAAGAGAGCAACAACATTCTTTCACACCTCAATTCGACGTGGATTGGAGACGACCGGAGGTAACTGATTTTATGACAACATATTCAAGTAACATGTTACAATATCGGGATAAAATAAGATTATGAAGTTTAGAAAGTATTAATAATAATAATAATTTCCTAATTAATATGATAAAAATAAGTTAGAAACTCCTTATTATGCTTTTAGATTATTGCTGGTTTTAGCATTACTTTTCCAAAAGTAGAAGTTATTTTACTAAACACTCTCAAAATCATTTTTCTAATAGTTAGAAGTTAAAAATTACTTCCCAAAGTAATGTCAAACACCCTCATAAGATTGTTTTAAAAAAATTTTACCAGACACTTCATAACATCTTATAATTTCATCTAAACGTCCTGTAAACATGGCTGCAATTAATTGATAACAATAACGTTGTTAATTAATGAATCCTCAGAGAAATAGAGACGGATACAACGAGACAGAAACATTGGAGCTTCTAAGCCAAACACACCTTAATTCTCCAAAGATGAATAATGAAGCTTACAAGTTTGGTCAATTGAGGAAAACAAATGAACCCCACATGCTTCATCAAATGTTTAACAGACCTTTGTTTGGCTCGCAACAAAATTACCAAGTAAGTAGTACTGATCTTTGATTCTTGTTCATAGTTTCAGACAATTTTCGAAAAGTTTGAATAATGTCAAGAACTAAAAAACATTTGACAGATGATGCAACATCAGTTTGCGGGGGGCAGCATGAATAGAGGAGGAGATATTGAGGCTTCTGTTTGTAGAAACGAACAACAATCACAACAACAACAGCATCAGCAACAGCAACAACAGCAATTGCAGCAAATGAATAATCAGGCTCAAATTCAATTGTTTGCTAGTGCTGCAGCATCATCAGGATTCCCACAAGGGCAGACACTTAGGCCCCAAAATTGGCTGCACAAAAATGGGATCCACCCTCTTATGAGGAGACCCTAATTAATCTTCATCTTGTTAGTTAATTTTATCATCTTCAACTTCAAAGAGTGAAGGGAAAAAAAAAAAACAAGAATATCTCCTTTTTTTTTAAGTCTCTAATGATTCTTGTTTTTAGCTGTTTTTTTTTTTCTTTTTTTTTTCGAGAACACTTAGTAAATATATATAATTAGGAGAAAATTTTTAGGGACGTGTAATTTAACCCGAGCTACATATTTGATGGTTCAGATCCTTTGTTCTAAATTATATTTCATATTTATTTCATAATTTATGTGAATGTCAAGTGTATAAATTGTTTCATTACAAGAAGTTGGAGCGATTATCATGTTTAGAAGTTGATTTTAAGAGGAAATAGAGGTGGATTCTTAACGGGGGGAAGGGGGCTATGAAAAATTAACTATGGTATATAATCGAGGTGGATGTCCTTACCTTGATATGGGCTCACTTTGTTAACCTGGGGTTAATAGATATTGCTACTATAGTTGTCAATTTTGGTTCATTGACTACTAGTATCACGATGATTGTTAATATTTTATTGCTAAAATTCAATCACTTTGTAATGTTTCCTTAGATAAAATTTTTGATATGGTTCATGTAAGCTTGTTATTTATGCGTAGAATGTAATAGAAATTGAAACACGAGAGAGATCAATTATTATTATTATTATTATTGTTGTTGTTGTTGTTGTTGTTGTTGTTGTTTTTCTCATTTCAAGATTCTTTTTTTTGTTTTTATTCTTTTTTTTTTTTTCTGTTTAAAAAGGGAAGTGAAAATAAATTAAAATAAATGGGGCAATGTCGTGGGAAATATCACCAGATTGGTGGTGAATTGTCACCATCTAGGGTGTCCTTTGAATCAGTTCTCATGAGCAAAAGCAATTCAGACAGACAATTGCTATTATGATGAGAGGGACTTAACCTAACTCTACTAAAGCTTCAAAGCACTTCCCCTCACTATAGTGCACCCCAGCCCCTTTTATTTTACTAATAATAATAACTTTCACAAAAACAAACTAATTCTTTACAAGATTTTATTATTATTCTTATTATTCCCAAAAAAAAAAGAAAGAAAAATTAAAAAAAAAATTAAAGAAACAGGAACCCTTTTTGGGTATCCCAACTATCATCCACTTAAACTAACACATCCTTGATTATCGAACCCATTTTAATATTCTAATTGGGTACAAAATTAGTAAAATATTAGGACAATTACATCATCTGGGGCGTCATCATTGATTATATTATGTCTGATTACCTTCCATTTTTGTTCATGTTGCTTATTTATTTATTAATATTATGTACAAAAGTATTATTAATTAACAGCACCTTATCGTACGTGAAAAGGTTACAATATTTATAAAAATGTTTAATAATTGTTAATTATAAAATAATCCTGTTTTGTACAAAGTAAGATGGATGATTTGCCGGGGCAGAGGGTCCAGAATCATCCCCCCTTTGATTATTTTAATAATATTATCCCCCAATTTATGTTTTGCTTTCTCCACTCTGTTCTTTTTTGACTGGACAAAGCCAGTTGATGTCCATGTTGACAACTAGGTTTATTAAAATAATTACAATGTTTTTGGATATTTGAAGTAAGCTTTGATTCTCTTACCAAAAAAAAAGTAAGCTTTGATTCGAGGTTGTTCCATCTGCAAGTCATCGTAGTCCAATGCTTTCACATTACATTATAGTACTTTTTTTTTTTTTTTTGATAAGACACATTGCATTATAGTACACTATATATATGTATATACGTATATATATAGTGTATAATAATAAAATATACATTTCCGACCTTACAAAGGAGAACACAATTAAATGTTGATTTGTATACATTGATAATTCTCTTCTTTCGTTCCTTTTCTTTTTTCGTGATAAATGGTGAGGAATATGTTGTCTTTGTTGTAAAATTTGTCTGATTATATGATAAAGGTATATCAGTATACTATTCTATCCCACTCCGATAGTAACATTGTGTGAGCTCAATTTCGATGCTTAAATAAGTATTGAACTCGAAAATGGGGTAAACATGAACAGCACAATGCAAGTGGTAAAATGAGTAAATGCCTGTTGTACTCTCTTACTTACCTCTTTTATTTAATTGTGTTTTGCTGATACAATAGGGCATTTGTTCTCTTTTCTTTTGACCATGTAATGTCATACTAAATGCTTAAACCTAAATTTGAACTGTCCTGGGAACGCAAATTCTGACTAAGAGCTGGCTGGCCATTTGCTCAATTGCTCAATTGATAAGAATATGCAATAAATATATAATTGTGCCACATCATTACAAGTATTGATGATGTTTATTGATTTTTGTTCATCTTTAAAATGTTTTCTTTTTCAAAATAAAATTCTTTTATAATACATGTGGACATGGATACATTGATTTATGTTTTTTTATCATTTGACAAGTGATAAGATTAAAGAACAAAAAAGGAAAAAAAGAAAGAAAATGACCTTTGGCATGCTTTATCTATTATCCACATCATATTCATTTAATTATATTCAATACACGTACATTTTTTTATATTAATATATAAATGAGAAATGTGTTGCTTGAATGATAAAATTTATATTTTGAATATCAATGATAATTGATCTCATTCAATTTTTTGAATCAAGATTGCAAATAAATTCATGTTTCCTACTTTCTGAAATGTCATCGCAAGATCAAATTTTTTATCAATATATATTAATGAGGCAATGCTTCGATCTGTATTACAAATTTAAGTGAGCAATGCCACTTCCCAATGGAAGAGGAAAAAAAAAAGAAGAAAGGTCTTTTGCATGCTTTATATATATTTTTATCCGTATCATATGACAGATAAATTATCATTAAATATTTTCAATATTATAATGAAATTAAACATTTATACGACCCTTAAGAACTCGAAAGGGAAACAAACCAAAAATTAAATATAAGAAAAATATAAAATATAAAATATAAAAAATGTTCCTTGTGGCAGTGTTGGCTCAAACCCTGCTTTGTTAGATTCTTTCCTCAGCATAGGATCCTCGAAACTCTGCAAAAAGCCTACAGACCAGTTTCATCCCCCCTTTACCTTCCACGTGTAAACATATATAATTATTTTTCATTTTCTTTTACATTTTTGAAAAAAATAATATTTTTATATAGACCAAAAAAATGAAAAAGAAAAAATGAAAAAAACATATGGTGGAGAAACGAAATCGTTAGCGTTAACATGTGACAAAGCGTGCAGGGGAGTTGGTGGAAATTAATAAAGAAACAAAGGACGAAACAATCAATCCAACGGGTGGTCGTACAATTTGGGAATTGGGGACTTTAAAATAAATATGTGGGCATTAGGGCTTTCCCAATTTAGAATTTCTTTTATGCTTTAAGAAAGGGTTTTATTGCCTTTTATTTTTATTTTTTTTAAATTTTTGGTTAATTACAAGAAAATCACTGACATCTGGGTACACGGAAAAAATGCATTTAAAATTATAAATATTCCCTTGAACTAACAACATTATAAACTACTTTTTTTTTATTTAAAGATTTTAATTATGTTTGTTGGTATTAAATAATTGGATACATTGACATTTAACATTTCTTTAAATTTACGAATAGTTATTTCAAATAATTGAAAAAATATTATCTAAACTATATATATATATTATTTTGTTGTTTTAAAGTTTGAATTTAAATATGCTTTGTAGTTTTATAAATATATGGAATTGTATTAACATTAAAAACTATCTCACTTCATGATAAGTAATTTAAAAATTATCAAACTTGTGCAATTAACTTATAATATGTTAGTTATTCTAGTGCAATAATCTTTGACAATATATATTTAGGTTTATTGAAAATTTAATTTGAAATATTACATATAGCATAATAACAATTACAATGAAATTTGTAGATAAACATTTTATATTGTTTTTAAGTTCAAGAGAAGTATATAATTAATATTTGTAAACGTCATAAAATTACATTCACAATTACAAGTAGCCTGTTTATTTATGAAATTAACAATTTTGGCACAGTCGATCTATCTGCTAAAACTTTCATAGTGCAAAACTAAAGAAAAACATATTTACTTTTTGGAATATTTTAAGATTTTTTAATATTTTAATGTGTCTTTATAAATTTTTAAAGACATGAAAATTTATGAAGTTCTAATTGGTTGTGATATATAATGATAATTCTTCATGCATAAGTTACACTTATAAAATTTAATGTTGGGTTTGTTATAATTGAGACTCGTGTTACTTCTAGTTTTGCACGTAGTGTGCAGATTGGCACGCTCTTGTGCTTTTATTAACAAGCACGAGCAAGCAAGGGCGACGCCACATGGTGGCTAGTGGGGTCACTTGACCCCACTCAATTTTTTTTTTTTTTAAGGAATTCTTAATATATGTAAATAAATTGTTAATTAATCTCTCTCTCTCTCTCTCTCTCTCTCTCTCTATATATATATATATATAAACCTAATATAAATGACCCCCTTTTTCGTTTTACTTTATTTTTTTATTCTTGTTTATCTCAACTTAGCCCACTTTTTTATATTCTTTTGATAAGCTCTATCCTCAATTTTCTTCTTCATCTATTCTCCACTTTCTTTATTATTTTATTTTTAAAGCTGAACCCAATTTAAAATTTTCTTATTATCGGATATTGAGAAATTAGATGATGGAAAAATACTTCAAAAGAAAATTGAAGGGGTGATCAGTTTATAAATAACTGTTTAGTTACATATATTGAGAAAGATGTATTTAATAGCATTAGTAATTAGAATATTATGACATGGTTTCAAAATATGAAAATTCGTAAAAGACAACTGTAAAAAAAAAATATTGAGAAAAGTATTTTAGTTTCTCTATAATCAGTTTTTTTTTTATTAATAGTTAATGTTTGACCCCAGTGATTGATATTTCTGGAGTCGCCACTGCGAGCAAGTTACTATACAGTAGAACTCAAAGCTAAACAAGCTACTATATAGTATATTCAAAGTTATCATACGATAAAAGACAACCCCCATACTTTCAATGGAAATCAAACATATACTAGTTTCAGTTATGATAATTTTGCATTTTCAATGCAATGATCTTTAACTATATATACATATATATATATATATTTTAACTTTATTGAAAAATAAGTTTGAAGTATTTGAAATAGAATAATAAGAATTATAGATGACATTTTTATTTAAAATCTTTTATGTTCCATTTAAATTTAAGAGAATTATATATATAATAATTAACATTTGTAAAAGTGGTCAAATTGTATTAAAATTATACGTAGCCCTTTTACATATACTAGTAATTTTGACACACACAAATTTTATGGTGCAAAGTGTAAAAAAAAATTACTTTTGATAATGTTTAAAGCTTTCATCAATAATTTCATGTGTCTATTTGATTTTTAAAATACATGAATATATATATATATATATATATATAGTTGATTGTTTGTTCTTTCATGCATATATTTTTGCTCTCTTTAAGGAGACTCAAGTACACCGTAGTAATGATTTCTCATTGGTCCAGCGATAATACTCTTGATTTATGCCCTCCAGGATACAATAGCCTAACAACATTGTATAATTCAACAAAGTTAGACTAGATGTTGGGTCCAAGTTTTCATGAAAAGATTACCCTCTGTTTATATTTGTATATATTGTATGTGTTTTCGCAAGTAAATAAAAGACGGAAATGGCTGTTATCTATACGCGTAAAAAGATCTCCATGAAATAAATGAAAAGAAGTAGGAATAAATATTATAAAAATATGGAGTAATGAGATAATAATATAGGAGTTATATCATATACAAGGATGAAAGGATGAAAAAATGTTGGCATATAACGGTGTAATAAGTTGGCATGTAATGGGTTAGTAGACATAAAAATGAATTAAGTAGAAAGGGATAATTACCTCGACACCCCTTGAGCTTTGATATTATTAACAAATCACCCCCGATGTTTAGATAATTACTACTATATCCTCTAAACTTTAGATAATTACCATTAAACCCCTAAAATTTTGAAATATCACAAGTAGATCTCTAGTATAAAGGAGTATAATTGTGATATATGCATACATTCAGAGGGTGTAATTATAATATGTGCATATATTCATGAGTTGTAATTATAATTATGTATTAGTTGGATTGCACAGTAAGGGATGTAATAGTAATTATTCAAAGTTCATGGGTGTTTTGGTAATTATGGTAAATCTCAAGGATGTAGATATAATTATCACTAAGTAAAATGTAATTAGCACTTCATCCACCAACCCCATCACATTCTTATATTAAATTGAGATAATAAGTTGGACAATGAAAAATGCAATTTTAATATTAAAATGCTCATCTACCAACAATATGTAAGTTGCACTTACAAAATTTAATGATTATATTACAGGATCATCATGTGAAAACCCACTAAAATGGGTTTGGTGCTTTGTGAGGATCCGATGACTACAAAGCTTTCTTTTTTCTCTTCTTCAAAAAGAGAAAAAAAATATAGAAAAAGAAAATATATGCATACATATATATATATATAATTGGAAATTAAGGTGCATGGAAGTACATATTTATAATCTTGAAAGTCAAAAATGTAATTTTCGTAGATATATCAAACATTAGCGCCGCCCGTGGTTTTTATAATGAACCATCTTCACGTGTTTGAATTGCGGCAAAAATTTAAAATATATAAATCCTTTGTGCCTTTTAGTTGTTTCCTTTCAGCCTTTTTTTTTTTTTTTTTTTTTTTTTTTTTTTTCTTTCCCTCTGTGTGTGTCTGTTTTTTTTTTTAAATAAATAATGTGAGGGGAAAGATGTTGGGTGTGCTGCAAGTGAGACTCGTGTTACTTTCCAGTTTGGTAAAATTTGCAGAAATTAAATATTGTTGCTTTTGATTTAATTACTAAATTGTTGAGTTCCGAGTCACAATGATCTGTTGAAAAATTGATGAAAATATCCATTTGTGGCAGTTTTATTTGAAATATATGTTTCTTGTTGCAATTGAACTTCTCATGCCACTTTGATGTGGATTGCCCATCACTATTTGAATAGCTTCAAAAAGTTTAATTTCCATCAATGTAAAAGTAAGTTGTCCAAATAATTCAAGATCCATTTTCATTCAAGTGATTCAAAATTGTTTATTTATTGTAAGAAAATACTCATCCGTCACTGATCAATATGGTCTGTGCGTGATTTTGTTCTATCACTAATATGTTAGTGTATCTTCTGTTATTGAGTAGTTCTATGACAAAATGGAGTCGGTTATAAAACTAACTTTTATGATAAAATTTTTATCATAGATTAAGAAATTGATATGTATAGAAATTTATCAAATATTTGTTGCAAGTATCATTATTAATGTATATTTTACATTTTTATATACATTAATATTTCATCACATGTATCACATGTATCGCCTATCTATAGTGGAATGTATTTATTTTTTGTATGTGCTTTCAAAAAGTTTCATATGCACCTTGATAGTCAAATCCACCCAAGAAAAACAAACAAACAAACAAATAAATAAATAAAAGTACTTGGGTCTTGCTGCTATTAGCTTTTTAGTATTTTGGTAAATAAATAGAAGTTCCTTAGACATATTTATCCTCCAGAAAAAAAAAAAATTTAGTTTTCCTTTTTCTTTTAGTTTAACGGTATATTAATCATTTTATAAAAAAACAAACATTTAACTACATTTTTCCTGAACACTCCAATTTTTACTTTCTCTACTTTTCAATACTATTTTTAAACACTAATAACTTTCGTTGTTTCAATTACTTCAACTTTTTCTACAACATTTCTCTTATCCAACAAGCCAAAGTTTTTGCAAACACCCCCTAGATAAGGCTAGAGCCACCAAGCTGAGAAGTTTCATATGGAATTTAAAGTTGATGTCCCCTTTCGAAATTTGAGAAAAGTCATAATCCTATATTACCACAAAAATTAAACAAATTAGTCACATTTCAAAATTTTGACTAATTATATATTATAAGTGACAGAAAATTGTATCGTGTCACATTCATAATGATCTTAACTAATAGAAAATTGTATCGTGTTACGTGTGTCACTATTTTTAAATAGTGACAACAAATAGACTTGTGTTTATTAACTATCACTTAGATAATATTATTAGTACAAAACGAGTTTTTATCACTTATACATACTATTTATCACAATTTTTAAGTTGTCATTAAGTTTTACCCTAATGCTATAATTTATTGTGGTGAATGCTAGTTGATGTGCAATTTTTCCATTCCACAAAGTATTAAGAACATTATTTTAGTAATTTCGTTCACACAAAAGTAAATAGAGTATTGAAAACCATAGTACGAAAAAGAAACTATACCTAAATATGGGTGGGGTGGATGCTGGGTGCTTCCCCATTGGGGCAGCACCCTGGTTAGGCGACACGTGTTGCCTACCCTTCTAATTTTTTTTTTTTT
>JACFYI010001994.1:1299609-1313718 GCA_014898755.1 Handroanthus guayacan
TGAGTGACGACCCGGATCATGAGGTGGAATGCCGAGTGATGCGGGGCGTTACAAATGATAATTATAATGATAAATGGATTGAACGGACATAAGCTCAAGATAACACTTAAAAGTAGAAATGTTTGATTTTAAAAGAAATGAAATTACTTGCAATCTCTAAAAATCGAATGATAAGTCCGATAAAGAAAAGATAATTGATAAATTAGAAGTTAAAAAAGAAAAAAGAAAAAAACTTGGTTAGAACTCATCAACTAAACAGCTGCACCGATTCGACTGATTGCTGATTGCTGATTTTTATCTAGCTAATTTTGCTATTTTGTTGAGGCAAAATTTTGGGTGCTAACACAAAGTATAGTCAAAGTAATTTGATCTAAATAGAAATTTTCCATGATAAATTAAAAGCTAAAACACTTTCTTTCCCTTGAAAAATAAGGGGTACCAGTACATATCACCTTTAATAAATTTTTAACTTCAAGAAACTTTCAATTTTGACCTAAATGTGCTAATTATACAGAGTAGTGTAAGAAATTAAGAGAAGCCAAAAGTCTTTACTTATTTAGTTCAACAGATATTTGTCTATATACATGCAATTTCACACATACATAAACACGATTTGTAAAACATAAAAAGGGGGAACAAAATATTCTATTCTCTTTTATTCGGGTGGCACTACAAGAGAAGATGAAAAAAATTATGATAATATATTAAGTGACATCTAATTTATTTTTAATTCTATATAAAATAAAAAGTGCAAAAATATTTATTTAATTGTCACAATAACAATTTTAGCAAATTTAACAGTAACAAAAACTGTGTTTAAATTGTCACTATTGATAATTAGTAATGCATATATAATGATAACATAATGACAATTAAAATCTTGTCACAAATTTTAGCGAAGATCTTTGTTGTAATTGATTTGTTATTATATATGTCACTAATTATTTATAGTGAAAATATGAAACGCTAGTTGTTGTTGCTACTAAGCTATATGGTGACAAAATAAAAAGTATTGTTACTTAAAAGATAAGGTTAATTACACTTACACCACTCCAAAATAGTGAAATTACCAACTCATTCTCTCTTATTTAAAAAATTATCAATATCTTCCCGTGGAAAATATTCTGTTATAAAACCCTAACGGAAGTAATAAATTTACCATTCTATTCTCGATTTATTTTTTAATAAATAATTGAATAATTAATAAATGGCCATGTTGCCTTGCCATCTTAGTAATATTTATATTTATGAAGGGATGTATTTATAATGTTTCTATAGTTAAAAGGATGCATTGTAAACAACTGGGGGTAAATGTTACATTTTAAAAAATATAAAGGTGATCAATGTTATGGAATAGAAGTTGTATCGAAAATAATTGTTTGTGAATAATTATTTCAATGCTATACTCTTTATGAGTAAAAGTTCACTCGAGTCGCTTTTTAAATGGAAACGAAAATAACATTATGTTGCTTTTAGCACTAAGTTAAATATATCAATTTTACAAAAATATCAGAAATTGGTATATATGTTAGGTAAATTGATGGCATGATTAAATTTATCGCATAGATGTATTTGTAAAAAACTAGGGGCAAATGTTATAATTTAAAAAATACGAGGGTAATTAATATCATTTAGTAGTAGTAGTAGGGGAGAAAATTGTCATGTGAATAATTATTCCGACGCGATACTCTTATGTGTAGAAATTCACTTGAGTTGCTTCTTAAATGGAATATTTTATCAAACTATTACTACCAAAAATAGGTTAAATATATTAATTTATAAAATGTCAAAAATTGGTATATATGTTAGATAAATTGATGGTATGATTAGATTTATCGCATAGATGTATTTGTAAACAGCGGGGGATAAATGTTATATTTTAAAAAATACAAGGGTGATCAATGCTATTTGATAGGAGTAGTAGGAGAGATAATTGTTATGTGAATAATTATTCCAATGCGATACTCATTATGTGTAAAAATTTGCTTGAGTCGCTTTTTAAATAAAATATTTCGTCAAGTGAAAATAACATTATATTGCTACCAACATTTGGCTAAATTTAATGATTCACAAAATATCACAAATTGATATATATATATACACACATGTTAGATAAATTGACAGTATGATTAGATTTATTGCATAGATTATTTGGCCAAATATATATATATATATATATCTATATATGACAAATGTAATAATGGACGTTAGTTGTTCTCATATAGAAAGGATGCTCAAAAATTTTGTAGAAACCACAATATTTTTAGCTCCAATAGCTATACAACAATAAATGTATTTTATTTCATTTTTACCTCTTTAATATAATATATTATAGTTACACTCCTTTCAAATTACAAGATGTTACAAACTACGGTTCAGGAGCAAATTAGGACGTTTACTTAATTTTTTTGATGACATCATCATTTTCCACCCAAATTCCCAACGGAAGGGGCGGCTTGGTAAACATTATAATTCCGGAGGGGAGATACCAATAATTTTTTAAATAAAAGAGGAAAAGTTGATAGTATGGGTATAACCCTAAAAAATATTATTAACAAAATGAAAGTCATTATAATTTAATATATATTATTAATAATAATTTTCATATTGTTACTTAAATTTTTGTCACTCACACACACATATATATGTGTGTGTATATATATATTCTCCTTTTGCAGTTTGGGAATTGGGATAACAGTTAATATATGTCAGGTAAATCTTGGCAAAATAAAAAATTAATACAACACCTTTTTTTTTTTTTCTGTTTTTTAAAATGCAACGCATAAATACAACACACAAATGCTAAAGAAGACAACATTAATTATTTTTGAAGAAGCTAGAGACAATTCCCAAACCAAACAGTAAATACCCTTCTGCATGGTTACAGTAACTCACCGGATTTTAACCTTTTAACCCAAATCTAACAACTGAATTTCCCTCATTTCCATTGGACATAAACTCATTCATACAGACTTCTCAGAACCTCGTAGAATTAAACCGACCAATGATTTTCATTTTTCCTTTGTCACCTTTCGGTGAAAACATAACAGAAACAGATAAAAACTGAAAATTTAAAAAGAAAAAGGTAAGAATTTTGAACTCTTTTACAAGAAAAAAACAAAAAAAATTGGAACCCATAAAGGGATAATGTTTATGCCTTCAGGATATGGGCTCTTTGTGTCAGTGTCAGCTTAAGGGAAGTTGCGTAAAAAGGAAAAAGTGTTTGGTTTTCTGTTGTCTACTCAGTTTTATCAGTGATCAGTCTTTCCACAGTCGTAAGTTAATTACTTCTATTTATTAAATTATATTTATATAGTCACCTAATCTTATTTGTGTTTATTTATTTATTTTTATCCGTAATAAATAGTAGTGATTACCAAGAGTACATCGTTCATATAGTGAAAGTTTAGACACTAAGATTGTGGTATATTAGCACGCTCAATTAATTTTTTGGATATGACGTTATCATATTTTGTCCAAAATCCTAATACGATAGATGGCTTATGTAATATAGTAAATTTGTAAGGAAGTTTTGATAATTTTAAACTATGAGAAGTAAGTTGATAAATATCATATTTTACAGTGGAGGTAAATGTAATTTACATGTTATAGAATTACTTATTAAAGACAAAGTTGTTGCTTTTGAAGCAAAAGAAATTTTGGGTTTGAGGGATAAGAAATACTTCACATGGCCAAATTCTACATGGGACATGGTTTATTTACTTTAAGCCCATATTTTAATCAGTCAATACCTAAGAGATTGCCTATTTATTTTGAATAATTATTTTAAGAGGGTCAAAATTTTATGAACTTTTATTAATTTCTTTTATTTTTTGTACGACAAGGACAAGTTTGATATGTTTGAATACTTCTAAACTAGAGAAGTTCGATGTTTTTGAATTCATTGTATTAGTTCCACTTTCTGCACATAGTGTGCTCTTGACTCTTGACAAAAATAAGAAATTGGTATCAAAGCATAACTTTTACTTTAATTAACATACCTTGTCTATGTACGTCTTATTATCTTTACCGACACAAACATATATTGGTTATACTTTAATGCGCAGGTAAGAACATGTTCTCATAACGTAAATGGCTAGGATCATGTTACTAGTACACTATTTCTATTTTGACAATCATAAAGGAAATAAATTCAGATAATCATCATAGTATATATTATTTGCAATCACACACATAAAACTTAAAGAAATAATTTTTTATGTTAACACCTTCAAGAATAGAAGATCTAGTGAATATAGTTTATGTTTCAAATTTAATGACCACAAATTTTACAATCTTATCTTAATAGTGTAAAGCAATAAAGTCTTAATACATATATTATCTTATCTTAATAGTAAAGAGCAATCAAGTTTTTGTATAGTTATTATTCATTGGTTAATATATAAGAAAGTCTTTATTAATGGGGCTGTGAAAGCTTTTACTTTCTCAATATGGAAGACAAAAAAGATGGAGTGGGGAATAAATGAAAGAGAGTGACATAATTAATTTTCCTTTTACATACAATGTACTATTTTTCTCCTCCAAACGTTTGTATTCAAGACTTTCCATGTTTGGAAATTTTAGAGAGAGATTGAAAAGTGTTCCTCAGTGGGCACAAATTAGAAAAATATGGACAAGTGATTTGTAGCCACTCGCTCCCCCTTAGGTGTTATTAGGGTCCAATGTGTGACTATTAAGGTTAGATGTCTTAATTCATGCCTCTTTCGTTCTTATCACTTTCTTTTTCACAATGGTCCCCATTATTCTTTTTTTGATTGTTGGTAAAACTTATTGTTGGTATATTAGGGACCTTTTTTAGAGTTTTACCTGGCAACTCTCGTGACTCGCTAAAAATTATGGATCTAGTAAGTAACTTCATACACACGTACATAATATTCATCTTTTTGCTATTTGCAAATTTAAAGTTAATAGAATCCTATTTTAATTTTATTGGGAGAATAATTCATATTTTATAAAGAAAAGATAGGTTTTTAGGGTTTCTTTTCCTAGGGTTTATTTGTGAGATGAATGGTGAAGTTCTTTGTTACATTAAAGTATCAAAGTTTAATAAAATGAGACAAACACCTCTTAATCAGAACAAATATGTAAAGAGAATAATTTGCTACGTTAAAATAGATTAATATTTACAGTTCGATAATTTTAATCTCGAAGCTGTAAACTGTGCGGTTTTCCAACTTGTTTAAAAATGCATCACCATCCATTGAACAAAAACCAAGACTATGAACAATGTTGTTGTTTATATTTCACATAAAACTCTACAAAGAGGTTCATTAAGTCAAGAAAAAGTAAAAAAACTAAAAATAAAAAAGACCTAGGAAAGCCCACTAACTAGGTTCAAATAGTAGAAAGCTAGAAAGAAGAGGGACCAAGTTACAATAATAGCAAAAGAGAAAAGAAAACCTTAACATGATTGGCTGCCCCTAACGTACCGTGATTATAAGGATTGGACTTTTAAAAAGGCAAAATTAGGAAAGTAAGAAATGAAAGGAAAGGAGTGAGTGAGTGAGGGAGAAAGAACAGTTGAGCAGGACAATTCCCAAAGTGGGGGTACCACGTTTATTATGTCTCTTTCTTAATTAGTGTGCACCTGTCTCACGTGGAGACACCCACCTAATTTTCTTCCTAATACACTCCCAATCTCCCATTAACTTAATTTATCAAAAAAAAAAAAAAAACACTCCCATTAAATTTGATAATCACCCCACTTATCTACACACACACATATATATCATTTTCGCATATTTAAAATTAGAGAAAGAAATGAACATTTCTGGCAAAATATATTGACAAGCACTCTAGATCATCTATTCTAATTTATGTTTAATGTTCTACTTTATTATATGAATGTTTGGTATCTACAACCTTATATTTTTATGAGAAAAGATTTAATACACTTTGTATGTGTTTAAGATATGAATAAGAGATGGAACACTATTTTGAAATAAATAATCCTAATCTATTGATAAGGGCTGAGGAAATTTTTGTATTTTAATTTACATAATTTTCCTTCAATTCTTTTAAAGTCACCCTATTTTAATCCGTCATCAAATATAATAGTTTAGCACTATTAAAATATTGTTGTGTGGGTGATTATTAGTTAGGAGTGTTCTCCTGAAAGGATGCATCTAAGCTTGGTTGAGAACCCGTGGTTTCTCTTTACATCTTAATGTTGAACAACATTAGATATTATCGTAATTCTTAGCATTGTTTTTTGGGGTGACGATCATCTTCTTATTCCTATTTATTAAGATTGAAGAGCTTCAATGATACTGATTTCGTCCCTTATCGAGAAGTCTTTAGGGATGAAGATACATACACGTTCTTCTATCTTATCACTATTTAAGACACATTTGGACCCAACTGATATGTGTCGAGAGAAAAATACCTCAACTCTACATGTCTAGAAATTGTTTAAATACAAATCAATTAATTATTAAATTTATTAAGTACAACAATTACATCATTGTTAGCATCATATTATCGAATATTGACTAATCAAAATTCTCATTCTTTCTTAAAATTAATTTTCAATCTTTTTAAATAAATAAATAAGAAGAAAACTCCTTTTGCCTTCATTTTTCTTGTCCATTATCACCGATTACTTCATTCTCCTTACAACCTTCGTCAAATAAAGCAACTATAGGATATCTGTCAAGCTAGATTTACAAAGGAATCAAATCAAACCTAATAATTTGAAAATTGAAACATTCAAGGTTTGTGTCCTACTTTTAGTACTAAGGCAGCACGACACCTACAATTCTAACTCATTTTTTGTTTTCCAAAACCCTATGTTTTGCTTTTTTAGCTACATTTTTCTTTTTCTTTCTTTTTTTTTTTTAAAAAAAAAACCCATTTATATGTGTTTTTCCTGATTAGGTATAGTTTTAATTTCAACCTAAAGCTTGAAAATTCGAAGCCCATAACTTTTCACCTCCAATTCTTTCTTTTTTGGGTAAAAATTGGCAAAATGGGTTATACAGTAGAAAAACAGTTAATGAAACCTTTTGCCCAAAATAATTTATTGATGAAACATTTTGCCAAACTAAGTGTCCCCTTTAATTGTCCTATTTGATGGTCATTTGTAGGATGCAACCTATCATGAGATCAAATCAATCTTTGTCTTGGCCGACAGTGCCTTGTTTGGAGACCTATTTAATTACAAGTGGCCTTCTTTCTTTGTGGGGTTTTTTTTCATATTTAGATTCTTGCTTAAAAGATGTGATCTTCTACGAATGGCTGGTCTTCATACCCATCAATTATTATAATTATTTTTTTATTATTACCCCTTTCGCAAATTGCAATTCTAAGTGCTTGTCAATATCAAGTTGGAGGGAAAAAAATCTCGTACCATAATTGGAATTTATTACACAAATGAGTTTTTGTCCTCAAGATAAAGTGAAGGTTAAGATATTATGAAATTGATCCCCATTGATAACGTATGAACTTTTTTTTTTTTTTTTACCACATGATAATCTGAAGAATTTTTCTATTTTGATAGATTGCAGGATTTTTCTTGTGTTAGTTACTGTATTTGATTTTTGAACATATTAACGTATTGATGTTGATGTACTGATAATGTTCAGATGAATATAATCGTTTCTCCAAAAGAAATTCTATTTCATCATGATGTCATTTATTATGAGTTTTTTAGTTTTAGGTCGATCATTTTTGACATAAGAATGACTTGATTAGCACTCCAATTGAACCTAGTTTCTGGTTTGATACAAGAAAATAAAAGTGATGCTCTTTGGCATTAACTTGTATTTGACACTATGTGATATGGAATCGAAATCTTCAATCAGGTGATGGGACAAAAGGAATTTAATATAAATGAACAACGCGTCTTCTTCTTCATTATGTTATTCATATATTGGACAGGAAGTTTGTGTAATATGTCTTCCAAATTTTAATTCTAATTGGTCCTAGGTTATTAAATTATTTGTGTGGAATATTAATGATTCACCTCAACTTGTAAGTATGACACCTACTCATAAGAATAATGTCACGTCTCATAGATGTTGATATGTGACATTATTGCATTTAATATTTGATAAAGAATAATTTCACTAAACAACCTTTGTTAAGAAACTTTGAAAAATCAATGTCAAATAGGAAATTATGATGCTATTAACAGTGTTTATATTAATTCTTTAACTTGAAGTAAGATGACAACCTTGTGCATAATTAAGCTATACTTTGTATAATTCAATTCCTTAAGAATCATAAATGGTTTAGTTTAGATACAACAATTTGATCGTGCATGGAGGCTTGAGAGTATCGAATCAAAATTTCCCATAAAATTCTCATTTCTTATTTTTTTTCCTCTTTTTTGTTTTTATTTATTTTTCTTTTTGGTTGCATATGGCTTGAAAATTTGCAAATTTCTAAGGCCAATGACGTAAAAATTAATCTCAAGACAATTATTAACCTTTTAATTTATCTTTGTGTCCATAAGACCTTGTTCCAATGGTAAAGTGAAGATCTCGTAATCTGAGAGTTTATTGATTCAATTCTTGCCTTTTAGTAAATAGTGGCGTGGTTTTTTACTGAGATAGTAGTCTTTTAATATTTGTTTGTTAGTTGTTTTTTCTTCTTGATTCGGGATATAATTGATATATGGACGCATTGATATAATAATTGAAATATATCTAGTTTCTGCAACCAAAAAAAAAAAAAGAAGGAAAACCCTTGCCTTCGTAATTTACCAAATAGCTATAATTTCATTTTCTGCACAGCCAAAGATATGGTTTGTGCCAATATATTTCATTTCTTCTACATTGATTTCATGTTTCTTTAGGAAAATGTCAAAAAGCAAAAGAGTGAGATACCTACTTTGCTCTACTTAGTTCTCACCAATAAAGCTGGATTGGCCCAACTTTTTGCAAGAAAGTAAGAGTACTCACAAAATCAGTTCTTTGCTAGAAATGGCTGCATTTGAAATTTCTTGCCTTTTGTATCTCCCCCAGAAAAGCAAAGGTCACTTCTATTGCGTATATCAGTTTCTGCAGTAGTCTACTAAGAGAAAGTGCGAAAAAACAATTAAACATTGTGAACTGACATCTACGAATGAAGGATCAAATATTGAAAGGAAACAGGCCAAAAGTTCTATTCCAAAAGCTAATTATGCAAGATTCACAGTTTCATAAGATCCATATGATGAAAAAGAGGGAACTTTTCCATGTTTACATGCGCCGTCATAGAAACAAAGAATGTAGATCGGAGAGCAAAGAGAGGAATGGGAATGGGGTAACCAAATTATAGGAAGAAAGAAATTCCAAGCCCAAATGGGGATATGGAATTTAGTATTTAATTTTCATCTGATCTTCTCAATGCGACCATTCTATGATGAATTTACGATGAACTCAATGTGCCATTGACAAACTTAGTTCTCCTCCATGCTTTAAAGCAAATGTTAGGCATTAACATTCCCATATTGTATTAGCAAAGCTTCAAATATGAGTTTGCCATGACATAAAAACACATTTTCCGTACACAATACCATATAAGTAAATTGCAACAGTGGACACGATGGTTACCTGGAAGATGGTTACCTGGAAGATGCGATTAGATGCATAGTGCACCCATATCAGGTGGCATTCCATCAGGCTGAATGGAACTAGCAACAGTTGATCCAACTTTTCTAGCTTGCTTTCTGTCTTTCCGACTCTTCCCATAGTCAACAGTTTGGTTGCTATCAATGTGATACCATCATATCAATAAAGAAATGTAAGAGGCAGGAAACGGATTTGATATTTCTGATTTGTATAAATACATGCCACGGTATTCCTGTGTAATGATGTCTCAGAAGAATCTCAAGATCTAGCTCACAACTCAGCATTTTATTCATTTATTTATTTTTTTGTTTTTAACCTTTGTCTTTCAGTTCAATGATGAAAGAACAAAAGGAAACGGAGATTATTGCCATGGATCAAAAGCCTACAGATACAAAGTGCTGAGAGAAGACAGTACATGATGCATAAATTACCTTATCATGGTCAACCTTTGATTGCTTAAGAAGTAACAAGATCAACTGTGTTGTGCAGGACTTCATGAAAAAACAAGACCTCCGACAAGATTTAAGTGTATGTGCATGTGCAACTTAAGATTAGGCAACTTCATTATGCCTCATGTTGCATGAGAACTTTTCCACTAGAAGCATCAAAATGGTCTCCTTAGTAGCCATCAGCATATGTTATGCAAAATTCTAAGGTTATAAATATGAAAACTCAGAAGTCCTGAATAAAGAAATGCAACCAATATGATGGTGTCTGAATCCTGGGAGATTTAATCGTAAATACGTGTCAATCTTTCAGAGAAAGAGCATCCTAGAGGTGGGTATGTCTAATTTTACCAAGCCAACTTTAGAGTCCATTGCTGAATATGAATGTCATCTTTAGGTTAACAATATATGATTGAAAAGGACTTCTGTAAGAAGCATACACTGGAAATCTTGCAGAGGATTTCCCGGCAACTGAACCACAACAAGATTTGTATTTCTTCTTTGAACCACATGGGCAGGCCTTGTTTCTTGACATTTTCTGTACCAACAAAAGAGATGACAAATTCACTCATAGATTAACATGAGAATAGATGAGAGACTGGAAGTACTTCTGGTTTAGATTATAATTGTCTCCAGGATACACGACCAGACCTTTTCATCAGGTTGATTGCTGTTCTTCTTGTAAGTTCTATTCGTATCATTGCCAGATGAATCCTTTTTGCATGTTTCCTCTTCAACTTTTAACATGCGCTGCACAGAGTTCTCATCTTGATGTTCACCTGGAAAACAACAATCATTACAACACGAAGCCAAAAAAGATGTATTGCGATCAAAGTTGCAAAGTTAGGTAACTCACAAGAACAGGAGCTGAAGAAAACTCAATAGTGTGTTTGGATACATACAATTTATGCATAGATATGGACTATGGAGTTAATCAAAAGTCCACTCAAACTTGACATATTTCTATTTCTGATTCTAATATCTCAATCCTTCTATACCACAAGCTGTGACAATGCTATTGGGTAAGAATCTCCATCAAATCACATCTAGCTTGACTGTTAATAGCTTTTACAAATAATAAATGTAAAATAAGCAATTCCAACTGCCAAAAAGCGAAGGAAGATGAACCAAAGCATGTGAGGTTGCTATTCAACTGACTTAACACCAATAATCGAGATAGCCATCTCAGGAAATTTTCTTCCAAGGGCTCCCCTTACTAGTTGACCATATCCAGCAAACCAATTTCATATTGTCACTAGTTGAGAAAGGCACCCTCAACACCATTGCAAACTTCATCCCCTTGGGGTTAGAAATCAACAAATGTAGTTAACACCTAAAGCCGATAAACCATTTGCATTGAGCAATAAAAGAAGCAATCTGTCTACTGCCAGAAAGACAATTTATACTTTATAGTAGTCCTTGCTTGTCAAAATTTCATAAATCTCAACCCCTTTACACATTCATAAAATCAGAAAAGTTCCATTGTCAATAAACATGTATATATGACACCAGCAAACAAATCACTCAGCAGAAGAAAGGAAAAACATACTGATCGATCGCCCATTACCATAACATAATTTTATTGAAAGAAAGTCTTCATCATCAGCAACTGTCTCATCAACACATCCTTGTTCTGCTATAAGAGCTTCTATTGCAGCATCAACATCACCACCCACTTCTTTTAAAACCTAGAATGACTCATGGTTATTTGGAAAGAAAATACAAATACCTCCATTTTATAAATTATAACCCTTTTCTTGTTGTTTTTTTACACACCATAACCCATTTGAAGAAGTACAGCAGCCTTATTTTTTATTTTTTTTTTTAAATTATTTTTTTATGTCCCCTCACTATCTTGTTTTGGAACTCAGGTTGGCATGTGAGTTCACACACCAGAGGAGAATAAAATTGGGTTTGTTTAGGCCACGCGTGCACTTAATGATTGCTATGGAATAATCACCTGTTCAACTTTCCCTGCATCTTCACACCCACTTCCAACCTTTACCAATCTAATGGATTCCTCATGAACAGCGTTATCTCTACCTTCCTGTTTAGACTTTGTTGCAGCTACTTGTTTAGAGGATTTTGCTGAAAGATCAGCATCACCCTTTCCAATACAGTCAGAAGGTATCAGATTTCTACATAGAAAATATCATAATACAGGAAATATGTGCTAAAAAAGTAAAAATTATATAGAAGTCACTTAAATCGAAAAGAGGAGAACTACCTTGATAAAAATTGGCCTAGCTGGACCAGAGCAACTGTCATCCTTTGAGCGCACACTGTTGTAATGCTCTCCATCATGATAAGAACTGCAAGCCAATAAGTTCAAAGATGGAAACAGTACATCCTCAAAATGCAGAACCCCTGCAGGTTCTGTGTTCTGTTTCTTGGTTGTGGAGAAAGAAAAGTGAAAAACTGATTCATCAATAACTTGGTTCCCAACTAGAAAATGGTTAGAGCTGAATCCAACTTCAACCCCAAATAAGCCATGTGGCTGCTAAATCGATCATGGAAGGATCTGACGCTCAGTATTCAAGAATCCATTTGGAGGTCTTTTTGTTGGATTAACTCTTTAATTGCATTCTAGCTTTATTGATTGAACATTTCAAAGCAATGCTCAGAATCAACATAAAGAAAGGACAACTGTGATAATGTGCCCCCGAAAAAACTGTACAGTAATGAAAGACTATAACAGAGGCACACCCAATGATTGAGGCCCCATGACATAAACTCAAAAAATTGGTATCCAATTCTTGCATGTCATAGGAATCTATGCTCATATAGGATGATGTCTCCTGAGAGCCAGTTCCATCACAAGAATCAGTATCAGAAAATAACAAAAGGTAAACAGATGATATTTCAATAAAACTTGTACGAGTACTTACAGATGAATCATGCGAGCCTCATGTTTATCAAAATTCTGTACGTACCAGCGAGGTGACATGTGCTGTACAAATAATGAAATGAAGATTCCTAATCAATCAACAAAGTCTAGGACGAAATTACATCATACCTTTTCAAAACCTAATAAAGTCTGACAAGAATCATCCTCAAGCAATACTGTGAAATGCTAAAAGTAATGATTTGGAAAGGAAAACGACGTACTCTATGAATGCATATATTACTGCGAGTGAGAAGAGAAGCAGCTTGCAATTCCACGTGTCCTGCCCAAGTGCCATCCTCCCCCATGGACCGACAGTATTCATCAAATGGAACTTCATCTTCCACAAAGGGCTCAAACATCTCGCGATTGTTCTGTCCAATTTAGTCCCTCAATCAGCATATTTGAAAGCACTTCTTCAGAGGTTTAGTATAAAAATGTTTAACAGTAGGCCAATATCTACCACAATGCCAGGTATTAAATTAAAAATCTTACTAGGGCATTTAATCAAATCTTACTAGCACTTTAAATTTTGGAGCTCAAGATAATATTTATGGCACTTGTAATATCATCCCATGCTCAGTTCCACCGAAAATGAGGAATATCACGCCAAATCTCAATCTTATACGGCCCGCCTATCTACCACATTCCCAATTAGTTAGGAAAGTAACCAGAGGCACGCTAAATGTCCATCAATATATGCGTATACTACCTAGAAATAGAAAATCATGTGAAGAAACATCAATAATTCAGAAAACTAGCAACTGATGATTCATAGTCATGGATGGGAAAAAAATATTTCCTAAAAGGTTGTGACACATTGTGGCTCCAACACAACTGTTCCATATATATCTGTATTATACAAGTATTAATGTGTGTGTGTGTGTGTACACACACTATATATACATACGCATATTTGTATCTAATTTTAACAAATTTCTATAGATATACTCATGCAAGTGTCGAAAAGAAGAAGTGAAGCTCATAACAGTGGTTGTGTAGGAAACAAGCATGATTTGAATCATATGCATTTCGAGAAAATAAAAGTTTAACTTTCATAAGTTATAAAGAGAGTGTTTTCAAATGATGCAACATGCTTTCTTAAGAAATTTTAGCGAACATATACTTTCTAAGATATACGAAAAAAGGACCTCATTTATTTAAAAACATGTTGGACAAGCCATTTATTGAGTGTCACACAACC
>JACFYI010002008.1:0-11578 GCA_014898755.1 Handroanthus guayacan
GCGATTTACAGGTAACTTTTTTTATTTGTTTTGTTACTTTATCATTTTCATTGTATGAAATTAATATAGTCAAGGAAAAACCAGATTTAAGGCATGAACTTATTAGAATGGGATGGTGCAAGGGTTAAATTCTTATACTAAAAAATAAAGAGAAAGTAATTGGAGCTCTTTTAACCGTCAATCAAAAGGAATTCATCATTTCAATAATTTCCTCCAGCCTAGTTCTAGAGCCATGTTCACATGTGCGATAATGCCCTTAGCATGCTCCAGCCTAGTCATTGAAGTGGATTAAACTTGCCCCATAAAATGTTCCCTTCGTCTGATTAAACTAAGTCAGAAATGAATCTCTCTATCGTTGATAATCTTGTCTCTTAGGTGCTGATCTAACCATGTGAATTATAGTTGCATCTCTTGGTTCACTACGTGTAATGATTTACTAGCTTACTGCCTAAACGAGGCAGGTTTGGCGTGTGGATGGTCAAGAGAAGACGCTTCTTGAAGCTTCTGATCAATCGAAATTTTATACTGGAGATTGCTATATCTTTAAATATTCTTATTCTGGGGATGAAAAAGAAGAATATCTCATAGGGACATGGTTTGGGAAGCAAAGTGTTGAGGTGAAGTCTTCATATGTTTGCGTAATTTTTTTGTAAATTGGCAAAAGCTATCATTCCTAATTATTGGAAAATTTTCATGCTCTGTAGGAAGATAGGGTGACAGCAACTTCGCAGGCTAGCAAAATGGTTGAGGCACTGAAGTTCTTACCCACTCAGGCACATTACCTTTTCGACTTTATTGCGATCTCTTGTTAATGTTAACTTCTGTCATGCATTTTTATTAATATTTCATGCATTCTGCATTTCTAGGCTCGCATATACGAAGGACACGAACCAATCCAGTTCTTTGCCATTTTTCAGAGCTTCATTGTGTTTAAGGTTTGGGAGAACACGAACACAATCATATTTTAAATTTATCTTTCTTTCCTCTTATTATTTTCATATTTCTTTTGTTTCTGATATTGGCTGCAATACAACTTTATCTGCATGTCACCAGGGAGGTCTTAGTACGGGATACAAGAATTACATAGCCGAGAAGGAACTTCCAGATGATACTTATACACAAGATGGACTTGCATTATTTCGAGTTCAGGGAAGTGGACCCGAAAATATGCAAGCAATTCAAGTTGAACCTGTAAGTCTTATTTCTCTCCAATTCTTTTGTTTCCCTCTTTCTTTAACTCTTCTGCTGGAGGTTTCCGAATTTTGCTAAATTACCCAAATTAAATTTTTTTTCCCTAAATTTCTTTAAGTAACGCTTACTCAATGTGCTTGAATAACTACCTCTGTTTTACAGCTTATTTCTTCTATGTCTATGGAGATCAGGATTTGAATCATTATTTTAATTGATTCAGGTTGCATCATCACTAAATTCCTCCTACTGTTACATACTACACAGTGGGTCCACTATCTTTACCTGGTCAGGAAGCCTTGCGACATCTGACGACCAGGAGCTCGTTGAGAGGCAGCTCGATATCATAAAGGTCTGATACTTGTTATGAATACTCCTTCAAAGATTTCATTTTTGTCATACTCTATATTTCATTCCGCATCTTTCATAATATAAAAGTCAAATGTGATGATATTTGATCATAAATACCATCTTGAACTCACTGCATATTATGTCAGTTAAGAGAAATAATTGAACTACAGAAGACGTCTTTTGATACTTTGACTGCATATTAAGTCAGAATTCTTTTGCTCGATATTTTCTGCTGAGTCTTCATCACTTTGTATTTGCAGCCAGAAATGCAGTCAAAGTATCAAAAAGAAGGTGCAGAATCGGAGCAGTTCTGGGATTTGTTAGGTGGAAAATCTGAGTATTCAAGCCAGAAAATTGCAAGAGAGGCTGAAAGTGATCCTCATCTGTTCTCATGCACTGTATCCAAGGGTATCGCATCGTTTTTATTGCCAGATTTACATTTTCTTTTTTTTCTTCTTCTTTTTTTTTCCCTCATTTTTTGATGACATAGATGAATCCAACTAACTTTTTCTTTCATTGTTCATTGTATAACTATGGCTAAATCCCACGCTGGTTTTCAGGAGATCTCAAGGTGAGTATCTCTTCTTGATTGTAATTTTCAGTTTCTAATCGTGCTTTTTTGCTTCATATTTATTAGAGTTGTCTGAGAAAAAGGACTTTTTTTCACCCAAAAAAAAGTAGAGTCTGATATCAACACTTTCATGCAGAATACATTCTGTTATTTATCACCTTTTGTTTGAATGAAGGGATTATCCTCTAAGACATTTGAGCTATAATTTCTATTTCAGGTCACAGAGGTATACAATTTCAGCCAGGATGATCTAATGACTGAAGATATATTCATTCTTGATTGCCACTCGGACATTTATGTCTGGGTTGGGCAACAGGTTGAATCAAAGCATAAAATGAACGCTTTAATCTTGGGCGAGGTATGCTTCAACTTATTTTTGTCTTTCAATTTACAAACTTAAGCTGCTATAGAATAAGTGGACGTACGACGGTCTGGTAACATATTCAAGACAATTTAATGATCTGATCTACCCTCTTGTATTGGATACCACCACTTTTTGTCAGGTTTAGCTCTTGCAGCTCTTGATGTTGACTGTTGATAGTTAACTCAAACGAACTTTTTACACATTATTGCTTCTCACAGAAATTTCTGGAGTGTGATTTTCTTCATGAGAATTTATCTTTGCAAGCTCCAATATATATGGTTACAGAAGGGAATGAGCCCACATTTTTTACTCGTTTTTTCACTTGGGACTCCTCGAAATCTGCAGTAAGTCCTCTCTCTATGCATACAACGTGCTTCTTGAAATCTAGTCTTTATAAGTCACTCAACGGCTTGCATGGTTACAGATGCATGGTAACTCTTTCCAACGAAAACTTGCTATTGTTAAAGGTGGCACTCCTGTGTTGGATGTAAGTTTCTGTTGCCTCTTGATTGTTCCTCTCCCTTTTATCTCAACACATGATCTATATTACGAGATGACATTACATGTTTTTCCATGTCAACTTTTCTCGTTTTTCCTATCTTTTCTTTCCTCTTACACAAATGCCACGTACTAGAAACCAAGAAGGAGAGTGCCCGTTTCGTATGGTGGAAGGTCTTCTTCTGCACCAGAAAAATCACAACGTTCTAGAAGCGTGTCGTTTAGCCCTGACAGAGTTCGCGTAAGAGGCCGTTCTCCAGCCTTCAACGCTCTAGCTTCGACTTTCGAAAATCCCAATGCAAGAAACCTATCAACTCCGCCACCAATGGTGAGAAAGCCATATCCAAAATCAGTGACCCCAGATTCAGCTAACCAGGCTTCAAGATCAGCAGCTATAGCAGCACTAACTGCAAGTTTTGAACAACCATCCCCTGCTCGACAATTCATTATACCTCGTTCTATTAAAGGTATAACTTTTTCATCTTTGTCACAGTCGAAAAATGGTCCATTCTTGAAGATTCTAATTGATTTTCTCTCTGTCGTGTTAAAGTGAGCGCAGAGGCGTCCACACAGATGATTTCTAGAGAAAACTCGATAGAACAACTGAAACCAAAGCCAGAGACCATACAAGAAGACATAAAGGAGGATGAACCTGAGGATGACGAAGGGCTTCCAGTATACCCATATGATCGTCTTAAAACGTCATCAACTGATCCAGTTGAAGATATTGATGTTACCAAACGAGAGGTTTGTATTAGGATGGATAAACGTTGTCACAACAGTTTAATATTTGTTAATGTTCGTCTAAGATTATGGCATCTTGTTCTGCAGACATATTTGTCCTCAGACGAATTCAAGGAGAAATTCGGGATGACTAAGACCTCGTTCTACAAGCTGCCCAAATGGAAACAGAATAAGCTCAAAGTGTCACTTCAATTGTTCTGATACATTCAGAAACAGTTTGTTAGATGCATTATTCATACATCAAAAGAAGCAACATCCCAAACAGAGGGACAGTATCAGTGCATTTTTAGCTACATCTGCTCTCAGGATGATTTTTTCTCTATACCAGGTGAAAAAAATATGGAGATAAAGTCTAGTTTGATACATCTTGAAGTTTGGATGCATAGTAAATTCTTGTTTTTTTGTTTCTTTTTTTTTTTTACTTTTGGGGGTTAGTTTTTCTATATTCTTTCCTAGTCCCGGTTTTACTGTGAGCTTTGCATTTTTTGTTTACATTTACTGCATTAAATTTTGTTTTTAGTAGAGTGATAGGAAGTTGCAGATGCAGAGTTTTTAGGGTTAGTAGTGAAAGGATGGGAAGTGTGTACAGGAATGTAAAATTCAGTCCACTCATTATTTAACAAAGCCAATAAAACTTTATTTGTCATGTTATGAATTTGTTGCTTGATTTTTTATGGATCATGAGCTATTAGACTTTTGCTGTCATAAATAACAATTTTTTAAGGGATAATTACCTCAACATCCATTGGCGTTAGGATAACGACCACTTCACCTCTATTTTTAATTCAACGGATGGATAATTATGAATACACTCTCTAAAAATTCTGAATTATTACAAGTAAACCCGTGAATAAGGAATGTAATTAAAATTATGCGTCGGCTCAAGGTGTATAATTGTAATCATGCATCAATTGAATTAAGGGGTGAAATTGCAATTATCCAAATATGACAGAGTGTTTTGATTATTGTGCCAAACTTACAGGTGATGAGGTCATTATCCCATTTTTTTTATTTCCCAGATGTTTTTGTAGAATATACGTTTTAGCTGTGGGTTTGATGCTCATCCAAGTGATAAATATAGGACGCTGGAACTATTATGCATGGATACAACCATACAAATGGGTAGTTTTTTTTCCAAAAAAAAAAACAAAAAGAATCTGTATAAAATTAATTCATTAAATTTACAAAGTTATTTCTCTTTCCATATTAAAAGAATTCAAGAAAATTAACTTTTTTGAAGGATTCTTAACAAGTTAACCATAACATAAAAGGATTTTTTTTTTCTTTTCCTTTTCCATAGCACATAGTGTCTCTTCAAAAACAAAGGAAAAACTTGTACGAATCTAGTGAAGTACATTTATACTTGAAAATTTTTCCTCATCCTGAACTTTTTAGTATTATTATTGCGGAAAAAAAAGAAGCATTTATTTATCTTTTCATATATAACACATGAGTATCTTAAATAATTATTTTGGTAAGTATTTTAATGAATGGGCAAAAATTCATTTTATACTTATATTCAAGTAAAATTATTTCCACAATTTCCAAAACTGAAATGTACAAAAATTTAAATTGTTTAATTTATAAAATAAAAATTTGATAGAAACATCGAGTGTGCCACATGTCACATTAATTAACCCTTACGTTCCACAAAAAGAAACGGCAGTTTTATTCCATCAACACAAGATCACTAAGAGCAATTCTAGGTAATTATTGCAAATCTCCACAAAGACAAAAAATGAATCAAATCATCAGTCAGAAAAGAACTGATCACTCTTCAAATCCTTCTTAGTTCGGCCTGGTGCAGTCAATTCTAATCTCACCCCGATTCCCTGTCAAAACCCCAACTCTCCCAAGTTTCGTCATGGCTTCAGCAAAAGCTCGTCCAAAAGCACCATTATTTGCTGCGAAAAGATTAACAGTGGCTCTCGATCGAGGATTCGTGAAAAGCACTTGATCAGAGGTAAAGAGGCTTCTTCCTTCCTGGAGATTTCTGAAATAAGCGTTGTCGAATGTTCTCGGAGTAGCGGGATCCATGTTAATGGCGATTCTAGGGTCCACATTTACGGGGCACATTTGTCTGAGTTGAAAAGCATATTGTTGATTCAGAGTGGGATCGATTCTGTTTCTAGGGCTGAAGTTGTAGATGCGCTTCGAGAAGCGGCCGCAGTGGGAGAAACCGATGGAGTGTGCACCTGGAAATGAGGAGAGGCGAAATTGTGTTATTGGTATAGAAAACGTGTTTCTTGGTTTGAGTTCGGATGCACAGGAATGTGGATGATGAAGAATTGTTGTAATGTTGCAAAGAAGAAAAAGAAGAAATTCTAGGTATGTATTCATAAATATATTAAGATGGAAAAGTTAGTTCACGTTAGTTTAAGTAAAGACCTGATAATGCGACCAAATCAGTGAGGTTGAGGCCATGTGTGGCAAACATGGTTACAAGCTGGTCGAAATTGAAGTCTGGACCTGGAAGGCGGTGCTGTACACTCGCCTTAGTAGAAATTCTCCCATCTCTTCTTCCCAGTTCCACTGGATAAAATGGTCCTCCAGCCTGCACTCACACACGCGCACACGTTTATTCGAAAACTGACTCATATGATCCCTTTATTTCAATCTAGTTATTTAAACCAATGATTGGACGGTGACCGGGAGAATTTGATTTTGAATCGAGCTTATAATTAAGTTTTGGGTTCCGGATGATGATTTTTTGAACTGTAGAAAGTCAATTCTTCTAAACTGGGCGGTGATGTTTGGATTGGTTGGAGTTTCAGGCGTTTCCGTTTTCAGATATGACTTCAAGATAAAGAATCGTCCAGACAAATATTGAAAAATTTTGATAGTAAATCTCAAAATTAATCACAGTGAGCAGCCAAGCAGGTTTCAAATTTTCACAATACAAAAAGAGTAGTAAAATATATTACCAAGCTGACAACATCCCTTGTAGCCAGTGCCAATATATCAGCACAAGAAACTTTGTTCCGGCACCGAGGATTGCTATCCACGGCTGCCTTGGCCTTCACCACTGTGTCGAACCCATCTCCAGCGAGGGAAAGGTTGTCGGGATGATCCTTCTCTGCCCCACCCGTCGGATTCGACAGCATAATTGAGGCGTCACAGCCCTATAAAGATTCATAACCATAAAAAATGATCATTTAGTTTGGCAGATGATACTAAAATGTAAGAAAATGTAATGATTTGCGCTTATGATATTGCACGAACCCGAACGAAGCAGTCGTGGAAGAAGAGGCGGAGGGTGGCTGGAGCCGTCACAAAGGTCTGCTGGAATTTTGCCTGGACGGCGGCGCGGACAAGGGATTCAACATTCGGACATGTATTTCTGTAGAAATCAGTTCTAAGTTGAGCACTGACAGAGTTGAATAGGAGGAGAAGAACAAGAGGCAAAAGGGACAGGAAAATTGTTGTTTGATTCCTCATTCTCCGTTAAAACTGTTTTTTCACGTGCAAGAGTTTTGTGTTTTTGGTGGGACTGGGAAGGCTTATTTATATGCTCCAAGAAAATCAAGATAAGTTATAAAAATCCAAATTTCTGTTTGAATTTCCAGAGTTACACTGTGGCTCACTTTTTTTATAATAAAGTTGTTGATTAGATTGAGGTTGGCGTTTTGTGATTATTTCGTATTGATTGAAGGGATAGGTACCTCCACTCCCAATGGGGTTTCATCTAATTACAATAATACCCTTACTACAGTTCAGTTAATCAAAAACTTAATGTAATATTTGAAAAATTATATTAAGGCCCACTAGTGTAGAGGGTGTGATTATAATTTCTCAAATTATAAGAGTCGTTATCGTAACTTTCTGGATCACATCCATCAATGTGTTAAAATTTTCATTAGCTAAATCAATGGGAAATAGTGTTTTTGTAAAATATGTTATTGTAATTAGGCTGAACCTAAGGGCTAAGGGGGTGTTAAGGCAATTATTCCTTAATTAAATTGTGGTTCAGATAGGACTAATTAGATGATTAGTAATAGTCTTACTTTTATATGATTGGAATTGCGCTATAAAGTACTTAGTCAATCTCTCTGAGTATATTGCTAGTTGCTTGTGATCGCACAATTAGACAAGAACATGGAATGCATTTTGTGTTAAGCACATGGGCTTACACATAGAAAGTCATATGATTAGAAGTATTTAAACTGTAGTGGAGATGATGATTCTGTTAGAATGAATAGTATTATAGAAAAAGACGCCAAGTCAATTTTCATCATGTGAATTTTACAATGATTAAGAGAATTTTTTATTTTTTATTTTTTATTTTTGTCTTTTATCTTTAAAAAGGGGATTTTTCTTTTCTTTTCCTTTTTTTTGGAACTGTTAAGAATTTTGGAAAGAAATTGAAAGACTTTGAGGAACTTCTATCTGATTAAATAAAATACTAAGGACATGGCATTAGTAGAATGATTTTTATTATTGCATTATTTGACTGTACAACACCATATCTAAATATCAGAGCGAGTGATATTGGTTAGGTACTCGTATTCGATGAGTATGTTCTCAAGAATAACAGAAGCGGTGAATCACACAGTTTAACATGATATAAAATGAAAAAATATCTTATATATGAAAAAACGTTAGTAACCTTTTAAGAATCTCAAAGGACCATCATATATATAATATAACAGAGAAATAGATCATATGTTGTGCTACCTAACATATCCAAAGGTCATCGAATTTGGCCAAAATTATGAGTCAACTAGCAAAAAGTATCGTATTGGATGTAAATACATTATATATATATATACCCACACACAAATGAAGAAATTTAATACGCAAACAATTCTGTATAAATTTTCAGTTATATGTGATTAGACAGGTATTATGACGTAGTTTATCTAAAGTTCTAAGCTACAATACATATTTTCAAAATGAGGAACATCGATAAAATTAATAAATAGATAATTTTAAGAAATAGATTAATAGAACAAACTACATTATACTAGAGAACATTATTTTGTGACGGGTTAATATTCCCATTAATTAAATTCCCTAAACCGTGTACAACAAAGAATTAGATTTCTGCAAAATTTGTAAGACATGATCCGAAGTCAACTACGTGTTAATTATAACTAATTGTTTGATCGATTAGGCTAATGAAATTCTGGCTGGCAAGTGGCAACAATATTAACTAGACATATTCCAGTGAACATGTTATTGGAATAATTTCTTTTTTCAACAAGTCTTGGATCATAAAAGTCAATACGTTCGCGTAAGTGAATGATCCTCCAATTTTGTCCCTAGTCTATAAATGAAAACACACACACACACACACACACACACACACAAGCCAATATGGTTGTTTATCTCAACTGCCAAAATTGTCATTTTTTATACAGTCAATGAAACAGGGTTAACTGCGATTTATCCTCCAGTATTCATTCTAATTGGCATAAAACTCCTATTTTTTTTAATTAGCATAAAACCCCCTATATTTTTAAAAATATAGCAAAAAAAGGGTTGTCTCCATTGTGTGTAATGCACGCGCTATTTTTGCGAATTTTATATTTTTATTGCTACTTTATGAGATAAAATGACTTATTTGCTCTTCTGATTAAATGTAATTTATCCCTTATTTTCACTTTAATTGGCATAAAACCCCCTAAATTTCTTTAATTAGTATGAAACCCCTTCTATTCTTGAAAATATTGCAAAAAATGTACTGTCTTTATTATTTGAGAAGAAGAAAAATTATAATTGAAGAAAAATAAATATTGAAAACAAAGTTAACAAAAAATATTTTTCAATATTTTTTAGAACTAATTTGTTATTATATTTTATAATAGGATTATTTTTACTAGAATTTATTATATAGAATAAATATTAAAATTTGTTATTATTTTTTATAACTACTTTATAATTATCCTTTAGAATAGGATTATTTTTATATATTCACCTGATAACGAATTCTAAATAACTACCAAAAATGCTTTATGCTTTGTATATATTCTATAGATAATAATATAGTATAGATGTTAATTTCAAAGTGAAGAAAACATAAATTTTTAAGTAAACAAAGTATAAAATTAAAAGGTATTTGAGGTTAAACAAATCAAATTGCACAATAAGCTAAAAATTCTTGACATTAAACATTGAAAAAATCGAGGATATTTAAGTAATTTTATTATTTTAAAAATTATATAAATTCAATGGGGCGAGTATGCTTCATTTTCAAGAATACAAGGGGTTTTATGCTAATTAAAAAAATTCAGAGGGTTTCGTGCTAATTTGAATGAATACAATAGGATATTATGCATTTTTCTCCAATGAAATCACATGACATGGATCATGAAAAAAACAAAAAAAAGGTCTAGCCCAAATAAGAAGATTTTACACTTTTTAGGTGCATAACATGTAAGGTTGAAAGACATGTATGAAAATATGACTATTATTTGCAATCATACTCAATAACACGCTTTTATATATTCGCGCGCGCACACACACACACACATAGTAATATTTCACATGTTATTACTTTTAACTCTCTTAATTTTAACTATCAAAAAAAAAAAGAAAAGGAAAAAGTCTCTTAAATCTTATTTTAGAAATTCCCATGCTATATAAAATTTTCTAAATTATATCGAAAGTGATAAAGGAAGCAAAATTCCAACGACTGCCCTGTTTTTTCATTACCAAAAAAATCAAGCCAACACAAACTAATGTTGGCATTATACAATAATTGATCATCGTTGTGCATGGCCATCTGGTCCAATGATTGTCCATCAAAAGTCTAACCAATTACAGATTGAGCCTATTCTCTTATTTAATTTCGTCATATCAATAGATTAAATACCTCAATCAGGGGACGGTTTTATACTGATGGGACTAATCTCACATGGGTGGCAGTTCAATATGATGCATTTTTGCTCTTCCCCCTGTTTATACGTTAATGAACCATCTCCTTAACATTTTATCAAAAATTAAAAAAAATCCATCTCCTTAACATACTCTTATGGTTCCTGCCGAGATCCAAGAAACAGAAACGAATCGCACAAAAATTATATATATTATAGTTTTCAAATACTTAAGATATTCATAAAGGACAGTGCAATATATACCTGCACATGTTAGGTACAAGTTTAAAAGTTGAATATAAATTTATCAGCAGTAGTTCTTGGACTGAAGAGGCGTGCCTGTGATTACCTGGAGAAATGTACCCACAAAGGTTCTATGATTTTTACAATTCTCAGATATTACAAATATTTCGAGTATGCCGTCCCTACACAAATATTAAAACTACCTCGTAGCAATAAACTACGAGACCTTATAATGATATTATAATCGGCAAAGTATTTGTTTTCGCCGCCCACGCAAAGGCTCTTTGTATGGCAACCTCAAGTTGGCCCACTTAAATTAACATTAAAATATGTAGATGTGACGACAGATGAGAGATGAGGAAAATATTATGCCAACCATGACCACTTTTCTTGTAATTAAATATAATTCGGATAAGTTGATTAATATATGTTTATAGTTGAATTAAACCTAGATGATTCCCTGGAATAATACTTCAGGGAGAATCACTTTAGAGTCTCAAAAATAATCTGGCACCATAGGCACTGCTTCTTGATTACACTTGACAACATTGTCGCATGCCCAACCAAAACAAGCAAAGTTATTTGACAGGTAATGCTAAAACAGCTCCATATGAAAAGAGAAGATTATTGTATTAAGGACAAGACGATAAAAGAGGTCTTGAACAGATGTTGATGCCGCACCTTATGCCTCCCCGATATTGCAGTCCACCACCTGCACCAACAAAATCAAGCCTCTCAGATGTAGATGGGAGATATATATGTATGTATATGAGCGATTGGTGCACGAATAAAAAAAAAAAAAAT
>JACFYI010002008.1:21250-33582 GCA_014898755.1 Handroanthus guayacan
TTTTTTTTTTTTTTTTTTTTTTTTGAGTGTTTGGAAATCGTGATTATGATGTAAGTTTTCTAAAATTAATCCAACAATATTCTATAATCTTGGGGCTGCGTATGAGTTGTTTTATGCTATTCCAAATACAATAGGAAACCAATAGCAAAAGCTGGAATTCCAAATACCCCTTTTCCTGTTGGCTCATTGCGAATTGTTTGGTGGTTTTGAAAAACCAAGGACTTTTGATCATAATCTACACTTTTTGACTTTCAGTAGAAGTAAGTGATCATGCATTTGCATAATCTGTCACATGTACCAAAGTAAACAATACCATGAATTGAAGAGCTGGAACTTTTTCCTAGTTAATTTTAGTTAACGAAGTGTTTACATGGACTGATTTTCTTGAACTCTGTTTAGTTTGTGCTTTTGTCAATGGATTGTGGATAACTATGAGCATTTTGGAGTTTCTATTTGCCATTACTATAATGTTATAAGTATCAAGTTTTGAGAGCCCTATTTGTGAAGGTCACATGTTCGTAGAACATTTTAAGTTCCATCATTTTAGCCTGATGTTATTCTTTATCCTAAATGTGTGAGATTTCTAGCATGAAGTTCTTGCTTTCTCTGTTCTCTTTCTCTTTCTTTTCCTACTGAACTTCCATTGAGGTGGTCATAATTCCTATGCAAATTTTTGCGCTTCTAAAACTTTACTCGCTTTCGGGCACTAGGTTGAACTAGAAATAACTAGTCCCACTTCAGCTTTCTTCAATACCCTAAATGGACTCTATGGTCTCAGAATAAGTTGGGGCTCCTACATAAAGACTAAGGAGCACATAGGAGCTATAAGCTACGGTTCTCACATGGAAAATCAGTTGGAAAATTGATTTGCAGTGTTTGTTCTGTTGCAACAACTTTGAAAGAAGCCCGTCTTTTTAACTTTTAGCTAAATCTTAATTGTTCTTCTACAACTTTTGGCCTATTCCGAACCAAAAGCTCTTACAAACACCCTCTAAAGCTTAATCACTCGATCATTTGCAGGACCAACGTGTATATCAACCCGCCAGTGGCTCCTCCTCTAGTAGGTGGATATGGTTATGGTTTTGGAGTGCCGTTTTATGGTGGATGGGGCTGGTCTCCCTTCTCATTTTTCGCCCCAGGTCCTAGCGTGGCTGTTGGCATTGGAGGTGGATTCGACCTGTTTCTTGTATTTATAGTTCTTGGTGCAGTTTCCGCCGTTGTTAGGAGATTCCTAGGATCAAGACAAGACGACGATGAATACTAAAACAAAAACTAGATAACAAAACTGTATACCAAGAGTTGAGACATATTTATGTTGGGACCTTGATTATCAAGGATATGGCAATTGCCTTTGTAGTTACTTATACTATTCTGCTGTATATTATACAATCTTGAATTTTTGAGAGCTCTCTTTCTCGTGTATACTTCATAAGTCCGCAGCTTCAATTAATTGTTGAAGATTTGTTTGATTGGACATCAATTCTCAATATTTTTTTCAAGCTGTAATTAAAATCAGTGAACATATTGATTACAAGTTCAATCGGTTCATAACTGTGTCAACTAGTATGATATTCAAAAAAAATTTCAAGCTGTAATTAATGTTTTGTGGTGATAAAATCAGTGAACTTACTGATTGCAAGTGCAATTGATTTAATTTTTGTATCAACCAGTATAATATCAAAAATATATTTAATATTTTTCTTAATAATTGGTTCTCTTTTTATCCAATCGGCCCAGAGAACCTACATGCTCCTTATCAAACCGGCCGATTTGGTTAAAACATGGGTTGTAATCCAAAATACCCTTAACAATCCTGGGACCAACGCTACCGCATGTAAGATTAGATAAAATTTAAAGTCAATTCCAACTCAGCCCGACTAGTAAAATGCAAGTTTCATTCAAAGTATTCACTTATTTCGATGAACATGCAGTAAAATATAGCACTGAATGAACACTAAACCAGGGAAAAGTAAGAGATTTGAGATGAAAAACTGTGTTACAAGGAGATGCCATTGTGCTCATAACAGAGTCAAAGGTCAGATAGACACCGTTCCTAAGGGACAATATGAGGTACATCAGAAAACAAAAACAAGTAGATCAAGAATTATGGCATAGCATAATACTGCCTTCAATCCGCTAAGAACAGTTTTATCTAGAAGGCGCTCTTCTGTTCTCTAAATCATTTTGCTCAATTCGAAGAGCGGTTTCCCACTGAAGATTCATCTGGTTTCTTCAAACTGTATAGTGCTGCTGGATCGTCTCAATGTCGAGCCCTTTAAGCTTCACGACTGATTCAACATGACCCTTGAGAGTGTGCAACTCACGAAGCCTATTCAACGGTAGTAGAATCGTGGTTTAGTTCATTTTACACCAGAAAAATGGAAAGAAATGAAAGAAAGTAAGAAACTAGTCCATATTGATCAAAACAGAAGCAATACTAAGGGTGTTTGAGCTTATAAGCTATTTATAACATCTTATAACATTTGAGCTTATAAGCTATTTAGAACATCTTATAACATGTTTTGAACTCATAAATTGTTATAAAGCATTTGTAAAATTTTCCCAAAATAAGATGTTGAAATCTTATAAGCTTATTTTGAAAAAGCAATGAGTTCCTAGATAGGAGTTCTCAAGACGTTTCAAATAAGCTTAGCCAAAAACACCCTCGTTAAATTTGTTACCTTGCAATCTCAGCTCGCCTCTTGGCCTGTTCGGCAATTTCGGACAATTCACGGTAGCTGCTCTTCTCGTTGAAGAGATTTGTAGCTTCCTGTGTTTGGAGGCCATGCAAAGTCCTCTGAGCAAGAGCCCATTGAGCTTCTCTCTCCTCTTTGCCATAATCTTTCTTGGTAGTGAAAGCAGTCTACACAAATGAAAAGAAGGCGAAACGAAACAAATTATGCTAGTCGATGGGAATGGTAATAAGAAGTTTCATTACACACCGCATGTATATATACCTTGTTGTCATACAAGTTCTGCCAGGCCTTTCCACTTAAGATATACCGGATGGCAAATTTCATTAAATCAAGGGGTACGTAGAAGACGAGACTGTAAAGCCAGATTACACCGGCCCATCCCCAACCACATCCTTTGATTCTTGCAAAGCCCCAGTTTGCATACACAGCAATTAGAGTGGCAACCTACAAAAACAAATCCGTCTCAGTGCCTTGAAGACCATGATTAAAAGAGTGTTTTCCTCAGCTTTGTTTTTTGACCAGAAAAGAAAGGCATGGGAAATTTACCAGTTGTGCAATGACGAAAGCAGTCATTAGGAGAAGTCCAGGCCGTTCGACGTACGACCAACTGCGTGACCTGGTGACGAAAATAAGGGCTTGGCTAACGATACTCACTTGCAAGTATAGAGCAGCCATCATCTCGTCCTCACTATTTCTAATGTTTTTAACTCCAAATTTGTCCTGCATTTTTCATAAGATAGAAAGTTATGTTTCAAGCCGATTTATAATTTATTTAAGCATACAATACAAGCATTCGATTCAATTCCTTACAGGGAAAAAATCGGTTTTATGCATGAGCCAGAAGAATATGACAGTCATCAAGGCAAGATAGCCTCCAAGAACAATCCCGGTGGCGAAAATCTCTTTCAATTTCCAGCTATCGGGCAATGGAGAAGGCTTGACTCTATCCTTTGAGATGGTCATAATCGTACCTAAGTGACCAGAATTTTCGATCCATTAGTTGCCACATTTTTTGAAGAGAAAAGTTTAACTGACAGCACAAAAACTGAATATTACCGTCATTTAGAATGGCGATGATCAAAACCATGAAGGGGGAGAAATCGAACTTCCAAATCAAAGCAATAAACATGAAGCCAAACTGCAAAACAAAAGAGAAGAACATAACAAATCAACCTCTGAAAACATATTTATAGTAATATATTCTATTTCCGAGATGCCACAATCAAACTTACCACAATACGGATGGTGATGGAAACGGCGTATATCTGGCAAACAAAAAGCACAAAACCTTAATACCTTTTTTGACTGAAAAGTATAGTAGGGAATTCGAAGAAAGCCATAAAATAGACTAACCGTATAATTCTTCATTCTCTGGAAGATAGCTCTGCTCGTCAACACAGCGCTAATGATAACACTAAGACCAGGTTCAGTTAGCACAATATCGGAAGCGCTTCTTGCAGCATCAGTAGCATCGGCAACAGCAATTCCAATATCTGCCTTCTTTAGAGCAGGGGCGTCATTCACACCATCTCCTGTCATTCCGACAATGTGCTTACGTTCTTGCAACTTCTTCACTATTTCGTACTTGTGCTCTGCATGGCAAGAAAAAAGGTAAATTTCTGGTCTTTTTAGTGAAACGAAACGTGAAAATAACAGAATAAAACAGACCTGGAAAGACTCCGGCAAAACCGTCAGCCTTCTCGATCAGTTCTTCAACAGGAAGGCCAGCAATAGACTCATCCTTGTGTTGGCCGAGTAATGAAGCGGATGGGTACATATTTACTCCCATTCCAAGTCTACGTCCGGTTTCCTTACCAATAGCAAGTTGATCACCTAAAATTTGCCGAGAAAATGGGATTAATTTGAAGGATTATTAGCTTGAAGACTGCATGTTCAGGGTGATGAACCATTTTCTTACCAGTAATCATTTTGACATTTACGCCAAGATTTAGAGCCCTTCGGATGGTTTCTGCACTATCATGTCGTGGAGGATCGAAAAGGGATAAGAGTCCAACAAATTGCCATGGACCACCTGGGGAGTCCTTTGATTTCTCCGGCACTTCCTGAAAATTTAGGACAACATTTGTCTCAGTAACTCTCTGAGAGACTGAACTAAATTCACAAGAAATATCAATATCTAACCTGTCTAGCAACGGCCAATGATCGGAGCCCACGGTCAGCGAATTTGTCGATAACACTGTGAACCTTTTTCTTCAAGTCTTCCTTGCAGTTGCAGAGAGTCAAAATCTGATTCGAAAAAAATAATTATTATGTTTAAACATTATTTATAAGTTCATGGAGCAGTAGGTCGAGACAACAAATTCGAAAGCACACCTGCTCAGGGGCTCCCTTGCTAGCACGATGCCAGTTGCCATTAGAGTCGATGTAAGTCAAAGCAGTCCTCTTATCCACAGGGTTGAAGGGGAAGAAGTGAACCTCTCTGATACCAGCTCTTGCCTAAAAGTCAAATGTATGTTGAATGAGCATATTGTCTTTCCTCCATTTCATGTTAATGATAAACAATTCATAATACATAAACACAAGAAAAAAACATAATATATAGGTATACCTCCTTTGGATCGGCAAGTGTACCAACAATGGCAGCATCAATAGCATCTTGATTTTCAGTTCTCGAAGCCCTTGCAGCAAGAAGTAGCACATGATCCGGATCAACACCCTTTGCAAAGACCTCAATCAAGCTTTTATCGACCGTAAGTTTGTTCAGTGTTAAAGTTCCCGTTTTGTCACTACACAAGACGTCCATTCCAGCCATTTCCTCAATAGCTGTCATTCTCTTTGTTATAGCTCCCTGCTGCGACAGCCTGTGGGACCCAATGGCCATTGTGACGGACAAGACAGTAGGCATAGCAATGGGAATGCCTCCGATCAAAAGAACAAGGAGATTATCTATACCCTTTCTGTACTCCCTGTGTTGAATCGGGTACATTACTATAATCTCAGCCAGCATACCAACGGCGATGGAGCAAATACAGAAGTTCCCAATTGCGGTCAGAACTTTCTGGAAGTGCCCCACCTGGTTCGTGCTGTCGACTAGATGAGCTGCCTTTCCAAAGAACGTGTGGACACCAGTGGCAATGACTACTGCTTCAATCTCACCTTGTTTGCATGTCGAACCGGAGAAAACTTCATCGTAACAGTTCTTGGTAACGGGAAGGGATTCTCCAGTGAGGGCAGATTGATCGACCTTCAAAGGATCACCTTCGAGAAGACGGGCATCAGCAGGAATGATGTCACCTAGTTTAATGCTGATAATGTCTCCAGGAACAAGAATGGAGGCTTCTTGCTCGCTCCATCGACCATCTCGAAGAACCTATTGTCAAGAAGCCACGTTATTCATCATGACAACTGAAAGCGATTGTTGAATTATTACAACACAACACGATCAAGCTGCAAAGGTTGTACCTTTGTTTTTGGAGCAAGACCAGCCATAAGGGCAGCAGCAGCATTTCCTGCGTTGTTTTCTTCAATGAAACTGATAGTCGAGTTGATAACGAGCAAGCAAACAATACCAACAAAGTCTTGCCAATCTGGGGGCTTTCCGCCTCCATTTGCAAGCGCAATTGCCATCAAAGCCGCAGCTTCCATGACCCATGAGAGTGGATTCCACATAAAACCAAGGAACTTGAGTAACTTGCTTTCCTGTATTGTTAGGGCAAGACATTATAGAACATTTGCATTAGACTATGTTGTATAATATATTTGAATCGATTAAACAAAACTTGTCATGAAGAGTTTCACCTTCTTCTCTTCCAACTTGTTTGGTCCGAAAATCTGAAGCCTGTTGGCTCCTTCTTCCGAACTCAATCCCTCTCGTGTGCATTTCAACTGCTCGAACACTTCCTCGATTGGAACTTTTTCCTGTTGTTTTTAGGAGGAAAAAACAGTTAATTACTTGATAATCTTAATATGATTATAAAGAGTAAATTTAAGAGACAGCTTACTTGCCTATAAGCGTATGCATTGAGCTAATCATGTATTGTAGCTTAATGCATGGTGAATTGGTTAAAAACTTTCTCAACCAAGCTAGTTAAACTTGAACAATGTCATAAGCGAAATGCAAACTTGAAAAAATGATAGCAATAATAATGTAAACTAATGAAGAAAAATACCAAAAAATAAAAAATCGATTTCATTGTATAAATTATTTATTAATAATGAATAATAAATCAAATGATAGTTGATTCATCTGAATAATTGTAGAACCATATGCGGAATTTTGACTCAACGTAGTAATTTATTTAGTTATTATGACTTATCCCGGCTATTTATTTATTAATTATCTTTAACATTTTAATAATAAGTCTCCCAACTAATTTTCATTATTTAACTCAGAGATTCAAAATGATTAGATCTAGTAAAAAAATAGTAGTCTCAATTGAATACCGTAAAACAAATTGAAAAAAATAATGTTATTTTAATTCATTATAACTCTTAAGTCGAAACAAAATCAAAATAATCACAAATGACATCACTTAAATCTCAATATAATTTAATCTTCTCCAGGGATATATACATACATATTACATACATGCATATATAACATACACCAACATATACACATACATACATTCATACATACATACATACATATATATACACACACACATGCACCAACTGTTGATTCACATGATGGTGCACGCAGTCATGTGGACCATGATGTGTAGACAATCCAAAGTTGACTTTCAAACAAGGTGAGTGGGCCCCACCCCTAACCGATTCCCCACATCCGCAAAGAATGGCCTTGATTCCCCAACCAATCACAGCACGTTTTCCGGGGTGCCACTTTCTGGTGGACCCCACGCGCACCAAGAAAAAAAATTCACGGGGGATAAGAATTTAATATTTAGGAAACCTAGGGGTAATTTTACAAATAATTAAAAATATCTAAGGCCGATTCATTAATTTGGCAAAATAAATTAATATTTTGCGTCAGGGGTAAGGGGGCAGAGTCTGGCCGTGACTATTAAAAGACAGGTACTTAGAACCGTTGATAAAAAGTTGGATGCTCAAAACGCAAATATCGAAACAAGAGGGACAAGTACCACGGAAAAGGTACGTCAACTAAATTCCCTATTAAAAAAACATTTAAAAGTAACTACTTGCTAACGTGTTTAATATTTTACTATTCAAAAATTTCAATTTGTTTTTAAGAATAATTACCTTTAACACCTTGAGGTTTGATCAATTTATGAATATTTATCGTAGTATGAAAAATTACGATAACACACATTCTATTATCTCAGCTAGTGAAAAATTAAACATGAATATGTGTCACATTATAATTAATTTCCTTTAAATCCAACATATCAAATGTTACGAGTAGACTTTCGGGGCCTCTTGTAATGATCCAAGGTTTTTGTTAACTAATTTTAGAGAATGTTACTGTAATTAACCGTGGAAGATATTTTATCAATTAAGTCAAACCTACTCAAAAGAATATTAATATAGTAACCCATTTTAAATATTGTAAGATTAAACAGACTTGACTATATCAATGTTAGAGCATACCACTATATAAGTTAAAATTAATCCATAAATACAAATACAGATCCAGTAGACTTCTGCAAAAGAACAAATACAGGATACCACTATTTAAGTTAAAATTAATTCATAAATACTAGTACAGATAGAATAGACTTCTGCAAAAGAATAAATACGAAAATAGATCAACACGACTCAATAACCCTCGAGATCAAAATCAAAATTTGCATCATAGATATGAATGAGTTGTAGAGATGGTTCATAGTCAACACTTGAAACGCAACTTGTACTTGATCCAACAAACTTTTATTTCATTTTCTCATACACAATTATGCAATCAAACAACGGCGCAAATTAAGTCAAATAAGAATTATTTATATTTTTCTTTACATGTGCATCCTTGAAAAATACTCTATTTATACCAAAACCCTTTTTTTTTATGTTAGGCTGACAATAATTCACCAACTTGTCCAACAAAACCATGTGAAAGCAAGCTTTATACATAAGAATATGTTTGTATTCTAATATATATTGTCATGCAATATAATTTTATTTTTCATTTTTTTTTCTGTGTAGAAATTTATATATTGCCCCCTTTGTTCCCAAGATTATCTTGTGATTTATTTGCAGATTATATTTCTATACATCATATTTTTTATATGTGATTAGGAGAATATGACTTGACTATATAATTCCAAATGGTAAGATGCAAAAATCTCTCTCTCTCTCTCTCCCTCTCTCTCTCTCTCGCGTGTGTGAGAGAGAGAGTTTTAAATGATGAGAATAACTACAAAACAGAGACATAAAAAACTATAGAAGAAGAAAAAGATGGAAGTGATGAAATGATGAAAGTCATGGCCATGCGCTGTCTGTGAAAAAAGTTATTGGTTCATTCATGTTTTCATACCAGGGAAAAAAAAAAGAAAAAAAGAAAAAAAGGAAAAAAAGGTACAAGAAGGAAGAATTAACATATATAAACATGAAAGTGGAAGCAAATAATTAAATGTAATTCTTATCTTATATGAACAAAACACATAAAAGAGTCCATTTTAATTCCTCCAATGTCAATGTTTCATCTCTGTAAAAGAACCAACTTAGCAGAAAATTTCTTTGTCCTTTAAAAAAGAAACAATTTTATGCAGCCAGAAAAAATATCCCAGAGAGGAAAAAAATCAAAAAAGAAAAAAAAAAAAAAAAAAACCAAATCCCACTTCAAGAAAATGAACAATCACACACAAAAAAGTGAAAAATAAAAATTAAAAAAGGAACAGAGGTTTTTATACCAGATCAACAGTCTCATTCTTGATTTCTTCAAGACTGATAGCCTTGTCACCGCCCATGTTTGGTTACAGCAGCACTCAAAGGGACGAATTTCCCTTTTGCAGGTCAGCTCTTTTTCTAGAAAATCTTTATGTGAAAAGGAAAATATGAAGGAGAATTAGAGATATAGAGAGAGAGAGGGGAAAATGAAAATAAGAGAAAAGATTGGTTTTAGTGAGTCATTGAATGAGATTTTTCATTCCCCAAGAAAAGGAAAGGAAAATTGAAATGGGGCTATAGCTCTCCTCTCTTCCGAGGACTCCCCTTTGCTATACCCTCTTTATATACCTATTCACAATTGATACCCGCCGCATGTTACAAAGGGGCCCACCCACCACCCCCACACGTATACATCTATGTGTATGTCATATGAAGATTTTCTTTTTATATAAAAATGAAAAATACATGTATGTATACATGTTGGTATGACGTTTTTGCCCTTTTATTTGACCTGAGGATTTCTTTTAGTCAACGAGTCCAAGAGCTTTCATACACTGATCTACATTGTTCGTATCTAAATATGAATAGTAGGACATTACTATCAGTAAAAACTCTCTGATACTCCTGTTGCTGCAATTTGAGAAGAATAGTATAATAAATATGTATTTCAAAATTTTCAATTATAAAACATTTGAGATGATGTAGAATATGAAATATGTGGTTTAATCTTGACATACGTTCAATTCAATGACTTTTCCTCTTTTATGAAAATGATTTTCTTTTAAAAGTATTTTCGATTAATCACATAACTATTAATTACAACAAAAAAAAGGAAAATTCAACAACTGGATTAATTTATACTTTATAAGTAGGATGCCAATCATTCGAATCTAGTAAGACCAATTCATTATCAAGGGTATTTAAGTCAATACAACATAATCCCTTTGCTAGATACATGCATAAATAATTACATACATCTATACGTACAAATATATACATACGACTGTATGTATATGCGCATTAAGTTGGGTTGTGTGGAGGTGCTTTCTTTCTCCTATTGCCATTTACCGGTGAGTTGTCAGTTGCGAGGATGCATTGGGGTGCCAACCTTACACAGATTCTGCATCTCTCAACAATTTTGCTGCCATTATTAAGTTAACTTCTATGGAATAATAATAATAATAATAATAATAATAATAATAATAATACGGAAATTTGTATTTTACAAGTATAAATATTTCATGGCAGTTATGTCTTACAGTTATTTAGTTAATTGTTTTGGCTTTCACTATAAGTATAAATTGTTAAATAAAAAAACATTCATATCAATAATCTTACTTTTCAACCTTAATCATATTCTAAAGAATATGTTAGCGGCAACGAAGACCCTTCAACATTTAAATCAAAATACATAAAGATAATAAGATTTTCCTAGAAAGATAATTAATGTCATTGCATTTGAAAGAAAGTATACCTAACTTATTAATTCATATATTTTAGGCATATTTATAGATATTGAAAAGTTGTATTTGAATAGTACAATAAGTGAAAATGTTCTAATTAAATAGGCATGTTTTACTAGAAAAATATTAATTGAATAGGCATATTTGTTGGTAGTACTTGCACGTACCATCACTCCTCTTCTTATATATAATCACTTTTTTTTTTTCCATAAATCTATCTTTTTTATTTACGTACTTCCTAAAACAATTCAAAGGTCGGCCACTGATCACATTTTGACCTATTAGCTGGCCAAGTCTAGTAGCTCGACTCAATATTAATTTTAGATTACTTTAAGTAATAGAATTTTTATTTGCACCAATATGTGTCATAAATTTTTTAAAATTCTTTACTTTATATTTTCATCAATCTTATATTAGTGTAGTGTATGAAACCCTGCATAATAAGATTAATATTTTAGATTACTAATGCATCATTATACATGATGTGAACATGATAAATATTGTCGATATATAATATAAAGATATCAATAATCCTAACATGTCAACCAAATAATTTGAATTTGAAAAAAGACAACACAAAGAAAAAAGAAATTAGGATATTACACTTGGGTCAATTCGGATGGCTAATACTTATTGCAATACATAAATTAAGGTCTTAACATAGTAAAAAAGATAATATATGGTCAAATAGTAATTATAATAATATTATATAATAAATCTTTTGGAAAATAAGTAAATGATTCATGATTTCTCTATACGAAACGGTAAATATCACCAGATTGACAGTGGATATATTTCTTAGAGTCCATTATTTTGTGAAGATAGACATACTTGTTTTACAGAAATTTAAGTTAATTATCACAATAAATATAATATTGACTACATTGGAATTATCTAAATATAATTAATGGTCATTTTCGAAACTGATGACATGTGGACTATAATTATTAATGATAATATAATCAATGCCATATAACCTTTTTTTCCATGGGAAACTGCCTACTTTATAATGTTTGATTTTTCTACTTTGTTTTAATGGACTCTGTTTTTAAGAAATTAATTGCGTTACTATTGGTAGTGATAGCCAAGAGAGCAATTTCCTCTGTATGACAAATTTGCTAAATTTATAATCTTGCAAGTATGATTAAAACTAGTTTGTTTGTTTCCCCCCATGTCCCAATTTGAAAAGAATCGTGGTAAATTTTCTAACTATCCTGTTGGGAGTCAAACTCAATAGCGACTTACCTGTTCGCAAGTATAAAAATCTATATTTAAGAAATTTCTGGCAATATGACTTTATCATTATCAAACAAACTACAGACCCTTTTTTTTCCAAAAATTCAATGGACTTTTTATTTTTAATAGGTCAAGAACTAAATTAGACTTAATTAGTCTCGACATTGTGATAAAA
>JACFYI010002008.1:33682-64890 GCA_014898755.1 Handroanthus guayacan
CTTAAATGATACAAAGAAAATGATACACATTAAATATTGTTTACGATTTAATAAAATATATGATTTTAGAGTATATAAATATGGCTTCTTGATCCTTTTAAAATGAAAGATAAATTTGAAACCACATATCTGCATTGAATAGTAATCTTGAATAATCAACTATAATATTTTTATAAATAAAAAATTGAGATTATTAGAAATCAATATTCAGTCAAAATCGAACAATTTAAGTTACGTGAATACCCTTCTTATCATGTTATTATAGACTATATATTTGACCAGCTATAGAGTTTTTGATGATTTTGAATTCCTTAAACTGGTTGAATAAATTTGAAAAAAAAATCTAAAGTATGTAAAAATTTGATCAAGATTGAGCAATTACAAATTTACAATCAACATGTACCCTTTGCGGCTTTTTGATAAGCTGCACTAGACTGACCATATTAATTTATAGTCCTATTAAATTAAAGAAACATATCAGTTAATCTTGAGCTCAGTTAGTTTTACGTACATAGAATTTGATCAATATTGAATTTGTATATTCTATGCATTGTCATATATTTGGATAGGTGTTGTTAATTTATGATTCTCAAGTTAAAAGAATTAAATAACACTTTTCAAATTATATTTCCTCTAGAGATATTGTAATTTTAGGAATATTATTAAAATTCATTACTCTATATCAATATATCTCAGGCCTAAGAAAATATTAATAATATTGAAAATAATATGGGAGTGAATTTTTAAGCAAGCTAAACTGTTGTTAAAGCTGAAAGATCAAAAGTGTCACAGAGGTTTATAAAATAATTTTATTGACCTTGTAATACGACGAAAAGCCCATTCATATATTAAATAGTATGTATTTAATCTCTTGTTATGTTCCAAATGAGTTCATAATACATAAGGGTCTTTGTGCTGTCATACAAACATATTAAATCTTTAAAATAAAAAAAAAAATCTAAATAGTGATGTACATCATAAACCGTGTCATGCGACAATACATGATATACATCAACCTACTCCATGATGGGCCCCTCAAAAAAATGCCAAATGTCAGGAAAATTAAATATTCATGAAGTATCAAGAGTGCAAAATAACTACGTGGGATGTCTCATAGTAACCTTGAAAATTAGGCCTTTCACATGTTATTTAATTTAGTAAAGAAAAAGGATGGATGAGAGAGAGAAATGCATAGAAATTTGACTTTAATAAAAATGGGGCCATAAATAATATAAAGTCATCGCCCCTTAGAGAGACCAATTCACAAATGATTCTTCCACTCTCAAAATATTACAATATCAATGGTGTCCCTTAAACGTTAAAACACCTCTTAAATCGCCCATTCATACATGGAAAATTCCATTAGTCCCCACATTTCTATTAAAAGGTGTTATTGATAACATTGACAAAATCATTGTTTATTTTAATAATTGTTAGTGCTCAAAATATGTGTTATTGTTCAATGTTCATTAATGTTCAATGTTCTTGAGAAATAGTGGATATAGCCTCAATTAGAGTTGGCAATGGATCGATATGGATCATATCAGTATAAATTTGAAATCAAACTCACTCACCGTGTTTTATACTCGAACTCGGCTGGAGATTCTATAGAAGCTAGAGTTATTAATAAGTTAAAATTTTTTAAAAAAAATGGCCAAATAATAGTAAATAATAATTGGATTAACAAAATTATATATTATTGTTAATGAATAAAATATCTCAAGAAAATATGAATTTCTATATATGAATTATACTACTATGTGTATTACATTTTATTTAAGAGTTTTTTTATTAATATTGTACACATAATTATTATTTTAATAAAAACACTAATTAAATTCTAATTCATATCTTCAATAGATTCAATTACTTATTTATATATTCATAATCAAATTTGATTTATCAAATATTTTAATTAGTGGAAGGTTTTAAAATTCAAATCGAATACGAATTGAACTCCTTCCCATTTGATAGCACTAGTAGCCCGGTACCCCCAATCTACCCTGTCGAACCACCATCTTTTTGTCCTTTAATCCATGAATCAATAATGAATCAATAATACTGTGATATCTTCATTTTAAAGGGGGCGGAAGCGAGAGACCCAAAAAAAAAAAAGGAAAAGAAAAACCTCTCTTTTTACATGGTTACAACTCAAAGTTGTAGTTGTCAAATATCCCTTGATTGATCCAAAAAATATTAAATAAAATTTGTACTATTCATTTACGCAGGATCATAAATTTTGCATCAATCTTGTAAATTTTATTATTTTACGTGCCAAAAAGAAATGTCACTCAATATAGAGTGGGACCTCCCTAATGTCAAAGTCTAGACCTTTTTTTCTCAATTATTTAATATATATTTGGTCCCTTTATGAGAATATTGAGCCAAAACTTTGAGAAAAATTCATAATCTAGATGATATTAACCAAACCAAAATTTAATTATTTTCCAAAAGTTCATACTTACGAGTACAGAATTGAAGATACCCCAACATTGTGCTAACCACAAGTCAAAAGCCCATCTTTTCATTGACTTGGAATTGTTATGCCTCTGTAGTATTATTGTAATCATTTTTTCCTTTCCACAAGACTTTTCTGCGAAAATGTTCAAAGAAAAAATGGCAACTGATTACAAAAGCTAAACCCTAAGTTACGTTTGAATTTTGATGGCAAAAAAAAATTAAAAAAGAAAAAGAAGGAAAAATATCAAAATTAAAATTCATAAATTTGTATCATTTAAAGTAATAAAAGATATTCTTTTATGTTTTATTCCCACTATGATTCAAAATCTTGATGATTTGGGTAATTCCAAAAATAAGCTTAATATAAGTTGGAATAATTCCGTGACACTTTGGAATTTGCATCCTCATCAAGGTCGATGGGTGTAATACCAAATTAACAATTAACTTACTAACTTTCATCCATTTTTAGAAATTGACAATTATGCAATAATTGACTATATTTATATGTATGCAGTCATAGTTGTAAGATACTATTTTGATAGTAGAAAAGTATTTATTGGACAAATTGTAATAGTCGTAGCCTTGTTTAATACTGTCCTAATTGTATTATTTAAATTATCAAAAATAATTATATACGATTAAATTCGACTTCACCCGATCTATATCTAATTACAACGAAAATTGTGAGTGTTATTTTTAGGTGTTCCCATTAGGATCCCTACCGTAGGAGTCTAGCTAGTATAGAAAAATATTTGGCAATTAAATATTGATCTAATTAATAAATATTTATGGAACTGAAATAATAACTTGAAAGTAATTTCGTCAAGTTTATAATTTATAAACTCACCTAATGGGGGGTTTAATTGCCCTAGACCCTGTTGTCTATGTATGGGAATAATGGAAACATGATTTAAGTAATTATCAAATATTTTAATTAAGCATGAATTTAATTTCTTTTTCTTTTTTTTCTTTTTTTCTTTTTCTTCTCTCTCTCTTTTTTTTTTCTTGTCTCTCTGTTGTAAAATAGCTTTTTGTGCCTAAACTCCATTAGAGGTACTTTTTGCTTTGCCAAACTTGATGGTTTATAAAACTGAGTGATTTTGACATATCGATACGTATGCCAAATTTTTTATAGTATAAAACAAAAGTTTGTCTATTTTCTACATCATATTATAATTTTCTTTATAATTTCAACTATATAGTTTAGTTTTTACAATAAATAAATGGAGGAGTTAAATGAAGTAAAATAATTGAAGAAAAATGAGAAAGGTAAATAATTGAAGAGAAAAATGGTCAAAGAGGGAGGGAACGAAAAATAGTAAATATATATATTGAACAAATTAAAACACGAGGTTAATTGATATTTGTGAGTTTATTAAATAATATATCGAATCAAATTATTCTGAAAGCTAGACATTTCATTAATACAATATATAGAATATTGTGACAAATTCTAAAAAATACTTACCTTTAGTATATATAGAAACACAAGATCTTTAAACTTGTCATTTGCACATTGATCAAGTGCGACCATATTAATGATTAGAAAATTTTAGAAAATAGTTTATTTATTTTATTATAATTAATATTTTACATTTTTTTAAGATGTATATAAAAGAAGAAAAATATGCCATGGGAAATTAGTAAATCAAAATAATTATTGGAGGATTAAATAGAAAATTTTGGGATAAGAAAGAGACAAGTAGAACTTGAGGAGTGCCTGATAATAAGGGTATTGTCTAAATAAAGAAATAAGTTAGAAAGAGTGACAATGATAAAAAATGAGATTATGACCCCAAATAATTAAATCTTATAGAATATTAATGTGTACTCGGTGATATTACAATTATACATCATACATATGCTAATTTCTGTATTGAAATTTGAAGCAGCACCGTATATAACTTAAAATACAAATCACTAATAATTTAACAAAAATGAATTATTATTGAGCCAATTTCTCTAATAATATACTCTAATTCAGACAACTCGGCCTGGTTTAATAATAATTATGTTGTCATTTTTTGTGCCGGAATTAACGCTTATCCCATTTCTCTTCTTCCACAACTATTTATAAATGATTATGCATACACATAATTATTTGTGTAATTAATTAGATGCATATATTTATATGTATTAATCATAATCTTGATCCATGTTACATGCAAATCAGCAGGTATTATTCAGTCAATTTTGACTACCTAGTCAAGTGGTCACATGGTGAGGGCACTTAAGTAAGAATATGAGTAAAGGGAATTATTGATGAAAGAGCTTATTAGTTATTTATATGTTGTCCATAAAAAATTTAAAATGATTATCCGTGATAATATCAAGTTTTATCTCGTATAGAAAAATGAAGATCTTGAGATAATTTGTATGTTCTCTCCTCTCTCATTTGTTAAGACTCCTTTTTGTGTGTGTATATATATATATAAATCCTCATTAAAATTGAATTTTTATAACGATAAATTTGATATAATAATAATATAATTTTTCACCATCTTCATATCATAAGTCTCTTTTTGGAAAGACAAAAAAAAAAAGAAAAGAAAAGAAAGTATTACCTTTACTAACGTTATGGCAACTCGTACCACGATACACAATATGCAATGAACGGGACAGGATCCTCTATTTCAAAATAGTATTTCATCTCTTACTCCATGTTATACATGCCACATGTATGAAATATTTTCTTATAAAAATATTTAGTAATAAATGCAATACACATGGTATATATTTAAAGGGATGGAATATGAGATAAAACACCATTTAGAATAGGAGATCCCATCCGGCAATAAACACCTAATTTATTATTCATTTTCCATCCAATAAAGATTTGGGAGTTTTATATACCTAATTGTATTCATTAATATCAAACAATATCTTAATTAATTATAGAAAGAGCCCATTGTTTGCCTAACACTAGCCACACAATTATTTCAGGGCTTATTTTATTTAATCCACCTGTAAATCTACAGCCAAAAATGTAATATTTTATACACTTGTCACACATTAAAATATCTTACTCCAAAGGGATATAATATGTTACGGGGTGATGATTGAGGGTGAGTCACAACTCACCTTTAGCTTATAATAGTTTTGCCATTAAGGACATAATGCTGTGTAAACTTTTATTTTTACCCAATTTGTATTTAAATTCAATTCAATTTACAAAAACAATACACATGGCTGTATTCATGTTACTATCTATCAAAATTTGAATTATATATGTAATATGCAATTAATTAATTCATAATTAAACAATCTTGAGTATAACTCACAGTACTAAAAATATAAGAACAAATGAATAATCTATATATGTACATAAGATTGATAATACAGATAACATAGAAAATTTTGGCCTATGGTTGACTCCAAAATTGGTACTTAATATAAATATAGATAATATACACATTATTTTCATTACTATTTCATAAATATTGTGTCATATTATATATAATAAAAGATTAAATTAATAAGTTTCAATCACGTTGGACTCCGAAACAGGGTCGGTGCCACGTTTTTGATGTGAAATTTAACAACTGAGTGGAGATGTGTGTTGCTTTCTTTTCTTCATAACCTTCAAAAGATCTGTGGTTGGCATTGTCCAATGAATAATTTAGTGGGCTGAAAAATGTGAATGATTTAAAACTAAAGTTTCACCGGAACCTATAGGCTACGTGCATCCTCTAATTCTTTATGTCAAAATTTATGATATATAAGAAAATAATAATAATATTGGTATTTTAAAAGTTTTAATATGATATTTTTATTTAATGTTAGATTTTATATCAAAAGAGTCGAGAGTTTTAAAATAATTTAAGAACTGCATCCCTTTTTTCTTATACAAGCATCTTTTGATATGGATAAAACTCGCATTACATGTGTTAGCGAAGCATTACTTGATAAAGTTGAGCTTTCATGTGTAACATTCATAATTTTAAACGTCATGAAATATATATTAAAGTGAAAAAACAAACAAAGTAGTTATGGACTAATCCTCATTTTCTTCTGTTTATCTTTATAAAATTAAACCGCAGTGTTAAAAAATATATATATAGACAATATTATATCTTCATAAAACCAAATAAAATTATTCACTACAAGTTACTAAATGGTTCATTTGGACTTATTTTAACAAATCAATACTTTCTAAATCAAAAATAAAAAATAAAAAAAAATCAAAAGTGAAAGATAATGACGCATAAAATTGCTTCAAGAGACAAATTACACTTTCCGCTTAGAAAATTCTATTTGAGATAAGATCCCTTTCATATTATACTATACTTTTAGTGCATAATAATGCGCAAAAAAAAAAAAAAAAAAAAAAAAAAAAAAAAAAAAAAAAAAAGAACAAATGAAGAAGAAGAATAAAAGAAGAAGCAAAATTCTTCATGTATTGGCCAAATAGTGGGAGACAAACACATAGGATAGAAATCTGCAAACAGGGGATGGGACTAAAGACTAGACTGCAGTCTTATGATGCTCTTTTGTGCTGTTTTAGAACAATATGCCTTCCACTTGTTCACTTTTCAAACACACTTTAGCAAGGAAAAAGGTGAGCCTCTCCTCCATCAAAATTCATCCCAAATCTAATGGTCCCACTAATTATTATAATTATTTTTCAATTTTCTACTCCATCAAACAATGAAAAAAAAAATAGCCCACTTTCAAGTGCATGCAGTTTGTGGATTGTGACAAGGAAAAAGACTTTGAGGTGAATTATTGCCAATAAAAAAGAACCATAAACCCTTTCCAATACTTAAATGCTCGTTTCAATTGTCTTTCTCCCATGATGAAGAATCTTGAATTTAGGCCCCAACTTTCTAGAGGGCAAATTTAAGTCTTGTTTTTGGATGAGACAAGTTGAGTCTATTAAAAGATGTAGCTAGGTTTTTCTTCTTTGGTTAGTAATTGAAAAGGAAATATTGAGGTTAGTAATTGAAAAGGAAATATTGAGGTACGCATTTTGTTCCGTTACTCCTTTGAACTCAAACTAATTTCTTTCTGTACTTTACAAACGACAACTAGTTTAAAACATTATTTGCAAGTCTTGCGAATAACTACACTAGCATTCTCAACAATAACATCATGTCCTCTATTAAAAGATTGTACATACTTGTTAGGTGAGTCAACTAGATACCACTTTACAAGCATCCTCAACAGTAAGATCGTATCCTCTATTACAAGATTTTACATACTTCTAGAACAAATCAAATAGACACCACTTTGCAAACCTCGTAGATAATTGCACTATCATCCTCAACAGCAAGATCATGTCCTTCAAGATGAGTTATACATGTGCTTCTAGAGCTACTTAGCTAGCTATGGCGTGTGGCATTTTACTGTAGGGGTGTTCTAGAATTTGTCCGCTAAATTTGAGCACAAAACCAATCCCAAAGATCTCAAGATTACGTTCTTCATTATGATCTCGTACACGTGCTTCCAGAGTTACTCAGCTAGCTATGGCACATGACTAACAGCCATAAGAGTATCCTAACGTTTCTCTAACGTACTTCAAAACAAAATCATCCCCAAAGATCTCGAATCATAGATATTTCACTTGGCAACTCCTAAGAGGCTCTTTTCTAACCACAAAGGCAATTGTTATTTGTCGCTCTTGCAAAAAGTGATACCCATATATGTGCAAAATTCATAGAATACTAACCCCACAACATACAAAAGTCTAATTTATTCACCTTAGTGGATACTAAATGCCAAGCGTGAACGGTTTTGGACATAAAAATAATACCTAACGTAAGCCATATTGGTCCAGTAACTTTATAGGTATGAGAAGCTTTTGTATACTCTCTTTATGGGTCAATCGAATTGCCTGTCCCATGATTCAAATCATGTCAAATACTCAAAAAAACCACAAAAAAATAAAACAAAATAAGAAGGAAAAGGACAAAGAAAAATAAACTTTGTATAGACTTTACAATGTATCCCCTACATTCTTAGTTGAACAAGTACATAATCCTAAAATCAAAGAGAAGTATCTTTGTGCATTATTGTTTTCTTTTCTTTCTTTTTTTTTTTTTTTTGAGTACAAAAAATATAATCGAACTAAATCGACGGTTAAGCAATGACGACCCAGTGAAGAGATGAAACACAGGGCATTGATCAGGGCCATAACCCACAATTGCTGCACGGTTTACCTGACAAGAGGGATGAGCAGGTACTCTGCGTAAAAGAGCTGCAGCAGATTTGCAATAAGTCAGACGGAATGCTGTACTAAAGGGAAACAAACGTAATAAAATTGGGGATAATTATATCAATATCACTTCATGATTACAAAAATATACCCTGATTTTAGAAATTGCAATAATACACCGATAGAAAACTTAATGGACTCAAGTAATACTACAATTAAACCCCCTGAAAATGAAAAATACTGACTGAAACATTATAAGTAAACCCCTTCTTAATATAACATGTTTAAATTTCAGGATTCTAATTATAATATTATCCAGGCTTTGTTAAGTTTCTTGTTACCTAAACCAATGATAGCGGGTGTCATTGTAATTTCCCAAACCATAAGGAGTGCTATTGTAATTAGATCAAACTTCAAGGTTGGTTGAGGTAATTATCCCATGAAAATATCGGATAGGACAGAAGACAGATATTTGGAAGATGAACCTTGAATGATGAATCCCACGCCAAAAAATGAGAGGAAAGCAATAAAAGAAAACAGTAGATAAAAAGCTAGCTACCTTCCATATGAACATGTAGAAGGATGTTATTGCAGTCTTGCTCTTCAAATCAATAGATTTAGCTCGATTCCATAGTAATAAGCCCAACAGGGTATGACCAATAACCTTGAACATATGAAAAGAAGCAAGAGAGTGAATATGTAGAACCATTATCAATTTCGGAATCTTTCTCTTTGTAGATATTTCGTAAAGAACCGATAAATCTCTATACTATTTTCACAAAATATTTTTGGAGTTTTCATGAATAAGTACAAAATTACTTGAGGAATGAATATTAGATTACCGTTGCCCACTTGCTCCAAATGCAGGAAGATGTTGCTCCAACTAATAAAGCAACACCGTATGCCATTTCAAGTAGAGAAATACAAATCCAAAAGACCTGTGACAATGATTTTAGCAAAATCAATGCAGAAAATATAAGAACAAATGAAAACATTGTACGCAATAATGTTAATTCCAGTAGTAGCTCAACCAACCTTCTCTTGGCCCAACCGGACAGTAAAAGATTGGATACCATAAATCTTGTCCCCAACAATATCAGGTATGTCCTGAAAATAAGACGTTCAATGTGAAAACAACATTATGCTCCGGTTGCAAAGTGCTTCACAATCATGCTTCCGAGGATTGTGCAAAGTTTGCATTTGTTGCTAATAATAAGTTTGATTTGATTTCCTCAGTCTGCAAATGAATCGGCACAGCCTCAGGGCACTATCAAATGAAAGTAGCTTACCTTAAATAGAGCAATGACAACTGAGAAGAAGCTCATGAAGGCAGTTGCGAAAATCACAGGCTTTGGAAAGACTGCTGGCCTTCCATAAACATACATCTGAAAATGCAAAGTATATTGATACTTTACAAAATAGCACTACGGCAAACCACCTAATGATCCAAATTTTGCACATTGTGAAAGGAAAAAGAATACTTCGAAGAAATGAAAATAGTCAAAACCTGGACGTGCAAATAAAATGCAATTTGAACAATCACGGCTCGGACGGCCAAGATACACATTGCCGCAACCAAAGCAAACCTCTTCCATCTCAAAAGTGGTAGCTGAAAAGGCACAAACATTTTTAGGATATGGATGACCATTTATCTGGTATCATATATGTTGGTTAGAACAAGATACATTTGTGGTAAAGGTATTGTTCTTTGCTCTCTGTATATCAGACAACTATACAACGAGGTATATAGAGTATTTACAACTACATCAGAAATGGTACAAATGATTTGAGGTATGATCACATCTTACAGGCAGCAATGGTTAAGCTTCACTTTTTAGTTACTTTTTGTAACAACATGCAGATATCAATTTATGAAACAATATATGAAACAAATATGAGTTACAGAATCAACTCACATTGATGGAATATGCAGTCCCTAGTACAAAGCTGACAAACAGAGCCCAAAATAATGGCCACGAACCAACAACGTATCCAAGCCAAAAACTCTGAAAAGAGTCAAAACAAGTTTTTCATCAAGGAATGTTTATACATGAATTTATAGCAAGGACGACCCAAAGTATTCTAGATTGCTCAATACTTGTTCAAACTAGACAGAAACCAGTAACAACCAAACCTTAAGTTTAGCAATTGTATCCAAAGATAAAAGATGGATAAACACATAGGGGAAAACACAACTACATGGGCACTAAAGAACATTATTAAACTAAAACACTTAGATGGGTCCTGCAAAACCTAGCAAATATTTGCACTTTATAAATTTTAGACTAACATGGGGGTAAGGCTCCACTGATTCGAGTTATTGAGGTATCACTAAATATACCATTTTGTGAACCAATGAAATTGATAATGTATTGAGGTAACACCGACCAAAGACAATGTATTCACGAAAATTAAACCACACACAACTTTCTCCAGAAATACATCCCATCTAAAAGAAAGCAGAACTATCTTTGTCTCCATATTCCCATCTATGGCTCTTAGCATCCCAAATGAAAAATGAATACAAAACATTTCCAAGAAAATGATGAAAAAAACCATCAAACTACTATCACGTTCAAATAAGCTTTAGGCTTCTTGTTTTACCTTTTTCTTTTTTCCAAAACACCTTCCAGTCCCAGAAATAAAACCAAATATTTTCACAAAATACACCTTCTTTTCCCCTAAATATTCTAAAAGAATTCTAACCACTACATCAATAATATGCGCGCGCGTGTGTGTGCGTTTCATATATTGTTCTAATAAATATACCTTTCAATTATCATACTTGTATATAATAACAAATAATAATACAGACGTTTGATATGACAATACTAAATAGATAAAATGTTAAACCACACATTTACCGTAAAAATGTCTCCTTAGAGAATAAAACCACACATACTTCTATTCTTTGAAAATAAAACCACACAGTTCCATAAAAGCATTCTCCCAAACAACTCTCAGAAACATCCATAAACAAAACCAAACAAAACCTTAGATATTGATTTCATTATAAGACCCAAAATAAAACCTTACAGACAAGCCAAATGAAATATCTTTTCACCCACCAAGATGGCAAAGGAGGAGACAATCGCCACACCAGTTCTAACTGAATATTCTCCAGATGCCAATGGAAGATATGGTTTGTTCACCTGATAAGAAATGTAGTCAAATATATCCCATCCATAAAGGAAAAAGTTGTTATAGGATAGATACTGGAACTAAAGAATGATCGAGTGGGAAAAGATAAAGTAGAATATATTTCACTCGTAGCAAAGAGCTGCTATAATTCTTCTGGTTAACCATTCATGATAATTAAACAAGGTCTTTAGAAGGGAACTTTTCAAACTGATACAGCCCAAAAGCAATGACAACCAAATTTCAACTTTATAAAATCAACTTTATAAAATCAGAGGAATTGTGACTATTAAACAAAAAATAATGTACTTGAGACATATGCATTGATAAAAACATCTTAAGATGGTCTCTGCAAAAGGATGCGACAGTGCAAGAAGATAGAAAGAACCTTCAGCCATAGAATTGTACAATTTGGTAAAGACTTCTGACCTAGAAGGATGGCATGGTCATTGAAAACAGAGCTCCTATGTTCATGAGGAATATACAAACTTGTCATATACATCATCCTTCTCCCGATCTAAGGAAAATTCCTGATTGTATTCCTAACGAAGAAGTTTATCTAAAGGAAGTTACATTGAGTATAATGCTAAGTCTCCATTAAAATTGCAGAGGTTTAGATGTCCCAGTAATAAGTACAACTAGCAAGAAAGTATGTATGAATGACATCACAAGAAATTATCATTTCATCCACAAAAAGGAAGATATCTAGAGTCAGATACTACATACTCAAAAACCAGTTGTATGACCATAGGTCAAGAATCATGGCTTTTGAGTTTATGCATCTTAAAGATCTGCCATATGTTTTTAACACGAGGAATGGAAATATAATGGCTGAAATATGTTCTTCATGTAATTAGAAAAAAATTGATGTCCACAATAAAGTTTTTCTCCTCTCGAAAAGACACAATAAATAATATTTTAATCCCTTATATATCCAAACTTTCCAGCAAAGTGAATTAACAAAAAAAAGTAACAATCAAACATCCTTTATATAAACAGAAGTTGCTGTCAAGTTTGCTAGCCCACAAGGAAAATTTCCACATTTGCAATCACTTGGAGAAGTAGATGATGCAAGGAAGAATTTTTTGTTTCTTCTGATACCGGAAGTGTGCAGGGGTATATGTTTATAAGCTAACCTTGTCTATTTCTATGTCCGACAGTTGATTTAAACCAACAATGTATATATTCATTAACAAGGCAGCAACAATGGCCTGCAATAAAATAGTTCAAAACATAAGTATAGCATCAAACAAGTTCACAAAATGTTCTAACAAATGAAACTTTCTCACACCTCTAGCACCCCACTAAAAAATAATGGAGAAAAATCAGAGAGCTTTCCAACTGCAAGGAGAGAAACCGACACTATGCTCAATGCCTGCCCATGGAAACAGATTGTAAGTTTTCCTTCTCTCTGTGAAACGAAGAACATGTATCTATGGATGCACACCATAGATGCATAAGCACACGAAAATATGAGCGACTAGATTCTGAACCCAACTGTTCCTATTACTGTATGAGGCCGCGAAAACCTGTAAAAAGCATCACAAGCTTGTTGCACCAATCTCCAAGGGCTCTTAGAAGGCTCAGATTCAAAAGAATGTTCAGAAGCTGATTTCACTATATGCCTCGAACCACGTTTTGGATTTAATGTGACAATGGTTTTATCAATGCTTCTGGCAGGCAGTTGCAGCAAATTCTGCCTTCCTAACGGCAATCTGAGGGGTATGGCATAGAGTTTTTCTGTATTGCTGAAAGCCTTGCATTTTAAAACATTTGCAGCTACTTGTGAACCTATTCGTCACAGATACTAAACATTAGTAGATGTTCAGAGACCATTTTCCGAAACAACTCACTCACACACACACACACACACACAGATACATGTACATATACGCATCTGTCTGTATAACAGGCATAATGAACAAATAATGATAAAATAGGAAAAAAAAATAAAGGAATATACATATCAATAATTATAAAATTAATCCATGCATAGACGTAGATAAATAGAATACATGAATTGAAATTAACCCAAATAAATCTAAATGAGCTGATAGTACTATTGAATACACTAAACCACATCAACTTGAATAAAATTCAATGCTGAAAATCATAAGATTATGAACATTGGGGAAAAACCAAAAAGAGCGCCTCTTTTGCGTTATCAAGTAATGGAAATTCAAAAAGCGCATCTTTGGAAACGTTGTGAACAAAAAGCCAAAAACTTCTAAAATCTCTCAAAAGCAGAAAAAAGTCAAAAAAGTCAAAAAAAAAAAAAAGAAACTACTACTATTAAGTACAAATTCACATACCAATGGGGTGTGAATAGAAGTCAGCTGTGATAGGAAATGAAAGCAGGGACGAAGGTTTATGAAATGACCTAATTAGTAAAGACTCCATTTTCCTTTTTCTTGATTTTGTAGCAGCCAAAACTGGCAAAGCTCCCTCCTAGAAATATAAAAAATATCTCTCTCTCTCTCACAAGAAGAAGAAGAAGAAGAAGAAGAAGAAGAGGGCTGAGTGAGGCTGATGTTGCATGTTTAACATATGACAGACAGATCAGTAAATAAAAACCCAAAGATGTCAGACAGATCCTCCGAAGTCTCAGTGAAGGGACTTATTTTACTGCAGAATGTACAAACCTTCGATGGGTGCTTGAATAAGAATATGAAATATGTGGATTTTTCTCAATCTTGACTCCAATATATTTTTGTGCGCCGTGTTTAAAATATTTATTAATATTAATTTATTTTAATAATAATTCATAACAGAATAAGAAGTCATTACTTCAATTTATCTCTTTATAATAAATTACGAGCATAATGATATTAAATAAATTGATAATTTTTTAATCATTAAATACACACAATCAAATTTATATTATATTTTAAAAATTATTTTTGGAAAATACTCAAACTTCAAACATAATATTAAACAGAAAATTATTATATTCTAAAGAATGGGTGCATAAAAAATGCCATAGGATATCAATGGAGTGCATAAAAATGCCATAAGATATTATTCTATAAAATTAAGAAAATAGCTGAAAATCCAACCAAACAAGTCCGTGAACCTTGGCCGACGAAAAAAAAAAAAAGAAAAAAAGAAAAAAAAATATGTCGAAATATAAATCAAAATGATAGCAACTGGCAACAGTAGTACAGTACCGCACGCTCCCACTTTGAATGTTCGGCTAATATGACAAAACTCTGGTCCATCTGTCGCCCCGCCTCGCATTTTAACTGATTCAAGCTAAATGCATTTTCTTAAGTACTTTTTTTTTTTTTTTGGCTTTTTCTCTGTTAGAAAATCAAGATAGGTTCTCAGTTATATTCCATACAAGATTCGAATTTGCGGCCTATTTAACCTATCAATTCATCTCAAAATACACAATTTTAATTTAATTGCAACATTAAAAAAAAATTCTATCATTCGATAGACAAATACCTACACGTGAAATTCGAACCCAACCATCATCTTTATGAAAAAAAAAAGACGGTGTCACTTCATTATTAATTACTCTATTATTTTTTAAATTAAAATATTAAAATGGTGAAAATCGAAAATGAAGATGAAAACACAAGGCGGATAGCGCTGTTCTTTGGGCTCCTTTTCCAACAGTTTGACCACTCCACTCGTCTGATTAATAGGTTGGGCTTCGATAGATGATTGTCTGCAGCTAGATTGGGCCAAGAGATCTAGCCTAGCCCAACACCTTTTGGGCAGCCGGTGAGCTAGCCCCTTTTTCAACCAATTCCTCGACTTCCTACTGAACTTAATGAACTTTTATCGGGCTGAAGACCAATCAAGAATGGGGCCATTCGTGAAAGCCCTGACCTTCTATACTATATCTATATATATATATATATATATGTATAATAAAATGTGTAAGGATTAAAAATAGTTATTTTTGGTATGTTATTCAAATAAGTGAATAAAAATAATTTTATTCTAAAAAATAATTATAAAGTAATTGTAAAAGATAATGAAAAAATATTTTTCTTTAATTTTTGCCGTATTTATTTTACTATTCCATTTTTTTCAATTATAAATTTCTTTTTTTTCCTAGCTTTATTATCTCCAAATATATCTTTTTATCATATTATTTTACATAATAAATTCAAGTAAAAATATTTTTTGATAAAAAATTCAAGTAAAAATATTTAATAATTAAGAAATATTTATCATTTTTAAAACATAAATAAATATTTTTAATTATATAAAAGTAAGATTCAGACAAATGCATCGAACGTGCCAAACTCAAATACATCAGGATTTTCTTTTATCATTAAAAAAAAACTAAAATTTTTTAATTTTATTATTTATTAAATCAAAATGCCAAAGTGCAATCTAAAATCAATAATTCCATATAAAACCTAAAATCTAAGTAAAATAATGTTATATTTCAAATATTTTAAGGAGAAGTTGACGCTATTTCCACCTCAAATTACTATTCAATCGTTTGTCGAACAAAAAAACTTGACATTAAGGATCATCTCAATCTCCAAGCAGATAGGGGTGGCAATGGGGCGGGTTTTCCCCCTACCCGGACTAGACCCGCCCCGTCCCGCAGGTTCTGGGGTACCCATCCCGTCCTAAAAAAATAAAACCCTCACTCGCCTCGTTCTTACATGCACCTATTTTTTTAAAATTAATAATTAATAAAAATTACTATGAACCATGTAAAATTATTTAAAAATACATTTTCAAAATAAAATATTCATGAAATATTTTGAAAGAGTGCTATTTTGAGATTTGTCTTTTAGTAATTTTTTTATATTATATATAGAATATATATAATAACATTTATAATATATATTTTACAAAATATAAATATATAGCGGGGCAGGTTTGATATGAACCAGAACCCGCTCCGTCTCGCAGATGAACAAAACCCGAACCCGCCTTGCTCTTTTGTGGGATGAGTTAAAAACCCACCCCACGTGGGTTGGGACGGGAGCGAGTACCCACAGGTCGGGCCAAATTGCCATCCTTACAAACAGACTTTTTCAGGGCCTGTATGAGAAAATTACCCATTTAACTGGCACGGAAAGGCCCCCGAAGGTCCCAGGCCCCCCACCCACTCCAAGAGAGAGAGACACACACACACACGCACAGAGTGAGAGCGAGAGAGAGAGAAAGATAGGATGGGGTGTGTCAACCATCTGGTGGACCTTGTAGCAAACAATCCCCGAGCCACCATAGAATCCATTTGTTTATCTTTCTAAACTGATAAACTTGGTTTGGACTATATCATTCAAAAAAAACTTGTAAACCTCGAGCTTCAACTGTTAACCCAAAATTCTTGATTGTTTCAGCCATGGAAGGAACCGTTTTCCCCAATAGACCAGCGTTCCCAGTTCAACCAACAAAACCAGCCTCACACCCAAATCACCAGCGCCTTAAATTCAACACCTCTACTCTCTCACTCCCTCCTATGCTGCCCCAACAGCAAAATCAACAATCTTCAGCTTCCTCACATTCATTTCCCCTTGATTCTCTCCTCCAGCACCTCCTCCATATCTCTTCTCCTGTGAAGTCATCTTTAGCTTCTCCCAATGTAGTATCTTCTCGTAATCAAAATTCTTTATCGGCCCATTTCAGGAAAGATGATGGGGGTTCAATTGCAATCCCAAGAATTGATGAGACCTGTGTGAACGATGTAGGGTCCCTTGATTTTCTTCCTTTGAAGTGTAAGTTCATGCTTAACTCAATTTTGGAACAGCCCAGTTGTGGTTTGCGTTCGTTTTTTGATTCTGTGAGGGTTGAGTTGCTTCAAGAAGTTGATTTGATGAGTCTGTTGAAAGGTTTGGATGTTTGTGGCAGTTCTGAGAAGGCTATTTTGTTGTTTGAATGGGTTGTTCTTAATTTGGATGTTTCTAATAGTGATGGATTAGATAATCAGATTATTGAATTTATGGTCAAGATTCTTGGTAGGGAGTCTCAGCATTCTATTACTTCAAAGTTGTTTGATGTGATTCCTTTTGAGGATTTTACATTAGATGTTAGAGCATGGACTACCATATTACATGCATATTCGCGTTGTGGGAAGTATGAAAAGGCGATAGCTTTATTCGATTTCATGAAATGGAGGGGGTTGAGTCCAACTTTGGTGACATACAATGTGATGTTGGATGTTTACGGCAAAAAGGGTCGATCTTGGGATAAAATTTTAGACCTTTTGGATGAGATGAAAGCGGTGGGGCTTGAGTTTGATGATTTTACTTGTAGCACTGTAATATCTGCCTGTGGGAGAGAAGGTTTGTTGGAGGAAGCAAAGAATTTCTTCGATGGACTTAAGTTAAATGGTTTCATTCCAGGAACAGTGACTTATAATTCACTGCTTCAAGTCTATGGGAAGGCAGGGATTTACAATGAGGCTTTGAGTGTTTTGAAAGAAATGGAGGAAAACAATTGCCCTCCAGACTCAGTAACTTATAACGAACTTGTGGCTGCATATGTTAGGGCAGGGTTCCATGAGGAAGGAGCTGAACTGATTGACACTATGACAAAAAAGGGTGTAATGCCAAATGCTATCACTTACACGACTGTTATTGATGCCTATGGCAAAGCTGGAAAGGAAGACAAAGCCTTGAGATTGTTCGAACAGATGAAGGAATCAGGATGCGTTCCTAACGTGTGTACCTATAATTCTATTCTCGGGATGCTTGGGAAGAAGTCGAGAATAGAAGAAATGATGGAAATCATCAGTGACATGAAATCCAATGGGTGCACACCAAATCGCGTCACTTGGAACACTATGCTTGCCATGTGTGGTGACAAAGGAATGCAGAAGTATGTGAACCGTGTTTTCCATGAGATGAAGAAGTGTGGTTTTGAGCCTGATCGAGATACCTTCAATACGTTGATAAGTGCATATGGTAGGTGTGGATCAGAAATTGATGCTGGAAAGATGCATAATGAGATGATTAAAGCGGGATTTTCACCATGTATCACAACTTATAATGCACTTTTAAATGCCTTGTCTCGCAGAGGAGATTGGAGATCAGCAGAATCTGTTATTCTGGACATGAGAAGTAAAGGTTTCAAGCTGAACGAGACCACATATTCGTTGATGCTTCATAGCTACTCAAAAGGAGGAAACATCAGAGGCATCGAAAGGATTGCTAAAGAAATTTACGATGGTAATATATTTCCAAGCTGGATGCTTTTGAGAACTCTCATTCTTGCAAATTTCAAGTGCAGATCACTCAGGGGCATGGAGAGGGCATTTCAAGAATTCCTGAAAAACGGTTACAAACCTGATTTAGTGCTACTCAATTCAATGCTTTCCATTTTTGCTAGGAACAAAATGTACGAGCATGCTCATGATATGCTAGATATTATACGTGAAAACGGGTTGCAGCCTGATCTTGTCACCTATAATGGCTTGATGGATATGTACGCTAGGGCCGGTGAATGTTGGAAAGCAGAAGAAGTGCTCAACGGATTGCTAGAAAGTGGTGGAAAGCCGGATCTTGTTTCTTACAACACTGTCATAAAAGGATTCTGCAGACAAGGCCTAATGCAGGAAGCGATGAGGACTTTCACAGAGATGACAAATAGAGGAATCAGACCTTGCATAGTTACCTATAACACGTTCATTGCTGGCTTTTCAGCACGAGGGTTTTTCCAAGAAGTCGATGAACTGATCAGTTATATGATTCTGCACAACTGCAGACCGAATGAGCTGACGTATAACACTGTTGTAGATGGTTATTGTAAGGCGAAAAGGTACAAAGATGCTACGGATTTTGTGTCCAGAATCAGCGAGAAGGATGCCTCGTACAGTGATCAAGCTTTGCAGAGGCTTTTAATTAGGATCAGGGAAAATATGGAATCATGAGTTTAACAAATTATTTCTTAGAATTCTTTTTTTGAAAAGATTTCAAGAATAGAGTTACAATATGATTCGGGTTTGTGTGGATTGCTGTATGTTTTTCGTCTGACAGACTTTTGAGAAGTGGATATTCATTCTTGTATAAGAGTGGAGAGTTTTTGGGATGTGTTGCCAGTGACATCTTACTATCTTTTGAAGCTTCTCATACAGCAGAGATGAATGTGTACATCTACCCTTTATCAAAAATAAAATAAAAAACACAAAACAGAAAAAGGACAGAGAAAAAAGGTTACGCGCACATTTACTCCATTGTTCAATCTTTTCTCATTCTTTAGAGGGATAATTGCATGAAAATTCTATATATTTTAAAATCGTATATACTTTGATTTAATTATAAAAATGCCGTATGATTCAATAAAAATACAATAATTCCTATTATTGGTTTAGTTATGAAAAATTTAACATAACATGTGAATAACTACAATTAAACCCTCTGAAAATCTAACATATGTATTAGCTAAAACTCACAAGTACCCCAACATATCAGATGAAACGAAGCATTCCCCTTGTGAATCTTACGAAAAAGATTTTTTTTGAAGTTTCTCAAATGATGTGAAAGTTTCAAAGAGAACAAAATCTCAGCAGATGTCCGAGGTAATTATCTGTCATTTAAATTCACAACATCTAAATATTTTACAACAATAGAAAAAAGAAAAACAAAGAAAGATAAAAGTAGAACTAGAAGCGAAACGATAAATAGAACAATGTGTCCCGGGAATAAACGATGGCAAGGCCAGAACAAACAGCATCCTAGCACCATTCCAATTATTGACATATGAAGCAAAAAGCCACAAACATATAAAACACACACACACACGATCCCAATATATTTTTCCCTCTTTATCTTCTCGTTGTGTTTCTCCCAAGTTTCAACTTACAGAACCTGAAGCACAACACATAGTGGATGTGAGCTAGAACTACACATATAAAGCCCTACTGTTCTACTCAGCACTAGCAACCTAGAGAGAGCTAATAAAGCATACAGTTTGCTTTGAAATCTCATACAAAACTCGAAAAACGAAATTGAGACCATGCCATTAGCTCACGAGCATTACAAGAAAAGTACAGCCTCCGGTTGGGCACAATAGCTTTTTGACAGAATTGCAGATCAAGCATTTCTGGAATGCAGAAACAGTCTCCGCGTCTTAAACTAAAAGAATGTTTTTCTGTGCAGAAGCTTCGTAATGTCATCAACCGTGATTGGCAGAGCTTGCTAACGATAGCTCATGGAGCTCACTTAGCATCCATTCTTCGCCAGTTTGACCTCCAAGAACTATAGCTCTAGTTCCTCCAACAACACAAGTACTGTGACCCCATGCAAATCTGGGTGGTCGCCCTGGTACGTTCAGAATCCTCCATGTCGGCTTTTCCTCAGTCGGATCAAGTATGTAGAGCTGAGAAGCAGAGTGAAGTCCAGCTACAGAGCCACCAAAAACAAGGATTCTACCACCAGGAAGACTTACTGCCACGTGATCTAGTCGAGGAGGAGGAGCTATGCCTCCAGGATTTCCAGCACCAGGCATCCCACTCCCCGTGACACATCTCCAACATGGTTCGTCTTCGCTCAGGTCCATAGTGAACACATCACTTGATCGAAATCGCAGAGGACCACTCTTGGCAAGACCTCCAAACATTAAGATTTTCCTTCCACCATAAACAGACAACGTGTGGCCCAAACGTGAAGGTGGGGTCCATGCTACTGGTATCTCTCGCCACACAGGTTTCTCCATGGACAGATCAAGCAAGAAGGTATCACTCAAAAGTACTCCAGAATCTGCACAACCACCAGAGACTATTAGCTTGGTCCCATCTAGGGTGCAGGAGCTATGCCAAGATCTAGGAAGTGGTGGAGCTAGGCTGGAGATTTCGCGCCAAGTGGGATGCTTGGCATCCAAGTCCAACAGAAAGACGTCATTGAGTAAGCCTTGTCTCCCACAGCCCCCAAACAGGACAAGATGAGAACCATTGACACAAGAAAGCGTGTGACCCCAGCGCCCAGGAGGTGGAGAGCTCACTTTGACATGTTGCCACTCAGGATTTGTGGAGTTCAGGTCCAGGACAAACGTATCGTTCATGGGTTGCATGTTTACACCTTCTCCACCAAAAAGAACCACACGATTGCCAACAGCACATGCACTAAAGTTGCAACGCGAGGGTTCAACTGCACCACCAACTGTTAGTTTCCTCCATGCTGCTGCTTCAAGAGTGGTTAGTTCCCTTGCTAATCTACCCCACCCCAATCTTTTGGCACCAGGCACAGTCTCTAGTACTCGAGTTGTTTCGCTACCCCATGCATTTTGACAGACCATTCGCCACAGATCTTCATACTTTGTTAGCTCATAAAACCGACGACAAACAGAGCCAACGGAAGCAATATCCCTTGGAGTCAGTCGTGAAAGGATCTTCAGAGCAAGTACTTCATCACTTAACTGCAACAGTCCACAAACCCCTCGACTGATATTCCGGCACCCATCCGTACCTACTCCTGAAGGAGATATATTGAATCTAAACCTCTCAGTAGTTCTTGCGGATTCCTTGGACAAGGATCCTGGAAGTGGACCAAGATCAAGAGTTACTTGTGTAAAGAACTGTATGCCAATGATATGAGTTATTGTTTCATCATCACCGTATATCGGGGTCATCCGCAACCTATTCATCAGTGGAGATCCATCTTTTCTGAAATTTAACAACTCCCCCTGAAACTCAATCCCTTTCTCAAGACATCTTCTTATTTCAGCAACTACTGTAGGGTTGACAAGAGGATGTCTTCGCTTGGCAAATGGGCCTCTGCATTGCAAGAAGCGGCTGCGGCAATTTCAGAGTGATCAAGACATGAGTGGGTTATCATACAAATCACCAACATAAAAAACAACCAATGTTCTTGGTAGATCCAGTTTGATCCCAGAAAGAGTAAGTTAGGAATACGTACCTCACAAAAGGGGTAAAGGAAAAGTTGATATGCTTATAAAAAGTAAAACCAGGTCATTCAAAAATAATATCAGTCATAACAAGGATATACTAGTGCCCAATAACTTGAAGTTGATATTGTAGCCACATCAAGTGCATCAAATCACAGCTTAACATTAAGCAAATACTGAACTTATGAAAAATTCAGCTGCACAAGTAATTGGCAACTCATATAAGCAAAAATAAAGCACCTATTATTATTCAAGTTCCGTTACTATCTTACTCTTACATAAGCAGGGGCATGAGCATCCAGAGAATTACCCCCTCACTAATGATCTTTTTGTGCCTTTTAGTGGTGGTTAAAAGGAGTAAATCACATGAACATCTTATGATTGAGTCGCAATACCAACATAAATGAGCAAAGATCATACTTACCTGTTCAGAACATAAACGGATCCTCAAAGCCTCCATGGACTTCAAATTAAATGCATAAACAGAATCTAATCTTAATAGACAATTGTGCAGAAAGAACATCTCAATCCAGCATCAATTTTAGAGATTTACCAATCACCAGCACATCAATAAAAAAAGAGCATGCCAACTTTTAAAGCAAGCAAGGACAATTTTATCTGAAATTCTCCATTTGTACATAATCCATGAATTCCACTTAATTTAAATAAAACATCAATCTTCCAATACAAAATCACTGAGAATAAAGGACTCACCAATAGGAAATAAGGTCGTACACACAAAAAACAAAACCAACGCATCATATTTTTGCTAGAAAAGTAGCCGGTGAAACAATGGAAAAACTTTTTTACAATCAAAACAGAATATCATGGAGAAGAGTCACAGTAATCAATTTTTATCGCACACTAATCTATGTTTGGAGAAGATAAATCATCATCAACAGCACAATTAAATTAACAAGGTAAACTAAAATTTTCAGATAGCACTAGAAACAATTCTAATGAATCAACATTAAATTCACTTCAAATAGTGAGCTGGAGACGACATACAGCTGCATATTTAAGTGACAAAAATTTTAAAGCGAAATTAGCCAAATGTTATGACGTTTAACTCAACTTTATATATCTAAGTTGCACTAGCTGGGAAAATATACTGGATCAGTATAAAGACCAAACTTTTTACTTAAGAACTTTATGCACAATCTACAAACATAACAAAGTAAAATTAAAGCAGCAGCTTCTGGGCCAAAAAAGAAAACAGTTTCTCCATAAAATAATAAATAAACATATCCCCTTCAGAGGTAGTTCAACTTTTTCGTTTTTACAACAAAATCCAAAAATGTTGCTTCAAGAAACACTTCTTGCATGAGATCTGGTGTTCACAATAAATCATGCTTATCTCAAACTCCCTGATCTGTACTCAGTAAATTAGAATCAGTCCTAGTGAAAACTCAATGAAGAGAATACAAGTTTTCAAACACTTATCTATCCTAATTCTAGGTCAGATAATTAACACATTAAAGCTCAAGGTTGTATACCTTCTACAAAGACAGTTCAATATTTACGACCCATTTTTAATGCAACAACAAATACTAAAGTACCTCAAAGATTTTCATACCACATTCCAGGATAGTTGAGGATAACAAAAATCAAATATACCGTGCAAGCTCCAGGGTAGTCGTCACCCCCAAGGAAACAATACTCGTTTAAATCAGGAAACAAGTCACCCACCTCTATTTATATATATATATACATATATATATATACACACACATATATATAAAGGAAAAAAAAATGAACAAATAGACATGCCATGTTAGGTGTTCTTTGTTAAACCATAAAAGGAGCTGATTTGTTGTGAACTGTTTTTTTTTCCCCCTCCAATTGTTATGTAACATGACAGTTGACGCTATCATTTACCAAGCCACCAAATCTTCAGCAACAAGAGAACTGACGGCCAGCAACATTTTCTACCCACTATTGCAACAATAATGGACAAACGAGTAAACACATGGCTGAAAGACCAGTAAGTACAATGCATAAACTAAAGAAAGATAACTCCCAATTCTCCTTAACCTAATGTCTTCCACAGTTGCTTCTTTCATTTCCCAATAAAAAGACAAAAACGGCCATGTTAATTACCTCATGTTCTAGTCCACTCAATTCCTATCTCAGCTGGTGTAGCTATCATAATTCATGTAAAAGGTCCCAAAGTCTTCTCTTCATCCTCATTATCTTCTAAATTTAAAAATTTACTGCTGTCTTCATACATCTCAGAGCACATTAAAAATGAACAACTAAAGAAACCACATTCCTTCATATCCATAAGAAACCAACAAATTTTATATGACCCGTGGTCTCAGAAACCGCACCAAGTTACGCCAAAAGGGGGGAAAGGAAAATTGAACAGAAACTCAAAAAAGCACTAACCAGTTACGACCGAGAACTTCCTCAGCACGGTACCCAGTAACCATCTCAAACACCGAATTAACGTAAATAATGGGATTATCCGGCTCCAAAGCATCCGTAACAACAAACCCACAAGGCGCAGGTTGAAGAAGCGTCTCCACAGGGAACGGCACTCCACTTCCGCCCCTCTTCCTCAACATAAACCCTAAACCTTCTCCAATTTCCTCTTCCTCTTCCTCCTCCTCCTCCTCTTCGCCCCCGCTAAGATCAGACTCCGAGTTACTATCCCACTCCATCATACCTCACCAATAATACACACAGCCTTCCACTCACCCCATACTAATAATGATCAAACTGATAACAACCGAACAAAACGGTGTACAAGCAAACACTTGGGATTTGAATGGGTTTTAGGGTTTGGGAATCTGGGCGTTATTGAGTTGAAGGGGAACGTGGAAATGAGTGGACGAGAGATTGGGTTTTAGCAAGAAAGCACCGCCTTGAGGGACAAAAAGGGCAAAATCTTGGGCTACCCAAAAAAATCTAAGGAGCATGTGCGAGATGAAGTACTTAGTTTTGGGTTAGGCAAATGGAGATGCGAGGGAGATAATGCTACAGCTGGATATTGTTTTTGACTTTAGACAACATTATTTTTATATTGATATATAGCCATGTTTGAATTTATGTATTGTTTCTTCATTTTTTTTTTTTGGTTTGAAATGGGTAAGTATTTATGTATAGTTATTATCTATATACATGGAGCATTTTACACGGGTAAACTTTCTTAACTTCAAATTTTCCTTGCTCTGTCTTATTTATTTTATGTTAAGACAAGAATGTCAAGGAACTGAGCTCGAGTTTGTATTTTATATTCTAAACTCGAGCTCGACCAGTTTATTATTATTATTATTATTATTATTATTATTATTATATAATTAAAAAGTTCTTGAACCTGGTTTATAATAAAGCTCGAGTTCGTAAAGTTAGGCTCGACCTCCACTTTTCGTAAACTCGAGTTGAGTCTTGTTAGAGATTGCTCGTTGACTCAACTCGTTTGACACCGCTGATATCGTGGATAAATGAACTCTCGAATGGACTAGAAGAATTTGATAAATTTTTATTTATATTTTGGATAGTGTAAAAATTGATAGTTTGAGAGATAAACTATTTGGAGTATTGTTATAGCTGTTTTTGTTTTGGAATTGAGACTTTCTTTGATTATAAGTGTTAAAATTATCACTCTTTTTATCTATTCGGTGGCAGTAATTTAACTGAATGTCAATTTTTGTACATGATTATTAATCTAACATATGTAACAATATGTAGGAGAAATTAGATAAACATTTGTTTCTAATAACTAAAGTAAAAGACAATGGCAGGTACCATGAGCCCTTGCTCATATAGAAGAGTAGAGGCATTGGAGGCATCTTAGTTATGAGTTTGATCCCCATCAATAACGAGTAGTTTTTTGTTTTTATTTAATTGATGTTCTAATTAAAAGTAACATTTTCTCTCCAAAAAAAAAAAAAACCCCAAAAATAAAAAGACAAAGGGGTATAAAAACAAGCATTGCCTTTATTTGTCAAAGGAAAAGAAGAAAAATGGAATCATAAGTCTGTGTATCAATACTATATATAAAGTGTGAAAGCTAAAAATAATTATTTTGATGGTATATTTTCATATATTTTACCAAAAATGTCGTTTAGTATTAGCTCACATTAATCTCTTAGTTATGAGTTTTATATGTTTATGTTAAATTATGTGTATATTTATATTTTAATATATTGATTATATTCTAATTATTAAATACATGTAAATCAAGTATGCATCATATTCTATAATATATATATATAATTTATATTAATTATTTTAAGCATACTCATTGAGTATACAATAAATGCTAGTTCAATTTAAAAAATCCAAAGGATGCATATTTTTCAAGTATTTGATTACTCCTTCGATTCTGAGCTCCATTTTTTAAATTTATCCTTTAAAATGACCGTTTGAGAATATTTAGAAACTACGTGGTCTTACAAAAATGAACCTCATTTATAGACGTTTTATAGCAACAACCATGACCACGATATGAATAAAAATAATAATCATCTTGTCGTGAAAATATAAGATAATGTCAATTAAAAGTCAGATAGCATAGTTTACACATTGCATGAAGACATTAATACAAGATACAAAATTTTGAGGTTAGTCATACGATTTAAATTAGACATTATATAGATAGATTTTTTTTTTAATAAAATAAATATTTGAATTTATAATTTGATATGGATTAAGTCAATAAATATATATATATATATATGTGTGTGTGTCCTATTACCAGATATTTCATGATTCATACTTCTTTTTAATCGTTGTCACGCTCGATCGACATGACTCAAGGTGATAAACATTCTATCTTTTATAAATTTGAGAGGACACAGATGCTTCAAATTAAAGTACCTCAATAATGCATCAAAAGTTAAATGATATATAACCATAAGTATTCCCTTTTTCTTTTTCTTTTTCTTTTTTTTTTTCTCTCTGTCTCTTTTAAATGTACTATTCCTCTTGAGCAATCTTATTATTTCTTAAAAACTTTTTATCAATCATTTATACGATGTATAAAGTGTGAAGGTAGTAGGATATAATATGTTATTTAGTGTATTGACTGAAACAATCCATATTTTAATTATTAAAAAAAAATTCAAAAATGTTTATCATCTTACTCCTCTTATGCACATACATTCTTTTTCTCCCTATTTTTTCTCATGCTAAATTAATTATGTCGCATCATAAAGTCAAACAGATATATTTATACAATCAAACTTATATTGTCATGTTAAGATAATACAATAATAATAATAAATATAAATTTAAGTGCATTTAAACTCAAAAAAAATCTCTTTGAGTCTAAACTTTAAAAGAAATCCTTTTCAATTCAAATCAAATTACCAAACACAGAAAACAATATTTTTTGGAAGTGTGAGAATTACCAACTTTGTGGTGGTCGCACATCAGGAAGAATACGAACAAAAACCAATTTTTTTTCCCTTTTTTTATTTTTTTTATTTTGTGTATTCGCATTTGATTCTGTATCTGTCAGGAAAAATGTTTGGCACATTTACTAAATATAATTTTATTTTTGACATAAAATGAAATGTATTATATAGTTATAGAGAAGAATTAACTACTAATAAACATAATTGGCAAGTATGTCCGCTCAAGTTTTTCAATAAAAACCAAACAAATAATTCGAGATACAGATAAAGAAGCACGGTTTCTCATTTGCTTTCCCAAATTAGATAAAAATTTTACTCATGCAATTCTTTATTCATAAAAAAAATACTTATAAATGAAAAACTAACATACCAACATGTTTTTTTTTTTCTTTTCCTTTGGCCCATGTAGTCTAAGGGAAATTCCTTTTACCAGGTGTTTCAACGATTAAGAAAAATAGTTTATATTTTATAACCCGAATATCTTTTATCCGATTGTAAAAAAAAAAAAAAGAAAAAGAAAAAAAGAAAAAAAAGGAAAGATTGCTACCCATTTTGCAGGATTGAGAATAGCTTTGTTGCGACGCTTCGATCTCAATTTAGTGGACTTTTTATTAGTTTTTATTTTAGGATCTCCCAATATTACTCGATCTTTCAAATCTAGTTTTTAAGTGAGTCATTATCAAGGAAGTATTTACAGGTTAGTCGGTTAGAAAAATTTTCATGGTAATCTTAGAACATTTTTTTTTTTTTTTTTTGAGAGAGAATGGTAATCTTAGAACTTGATACTCTAAAATTTTAACCATTGGTTGATTTTGACAAATTTGATTCTTCTTTTTATATAATTTTGGATTTCTATCATTTGTTGGTACATCTTTTATTCATGATTCAAGCTGAAAAATCTCCCAACTATAAACTTTATTTGTATTGTAAGTTAATCCACCCCATTTCCTAACAAATATTCGCAAAAGGAATTATCTCCCATACCACGCGAACCGGGACAACATCATCATGAGATATAAAGGAAACTTTAGATAACTGTATTAAGGGGTTAATAAAATTGACACTTCAATTTCTTGTTGCATGAAGTGTTGCATTAGGGGTAAAGGAAGAAATAATATCAGAAAGATCTCAATTGATATTTTGTGGGTACAAACGTTGAGTGCTAGACAAAACAAAAGGAAAGATATTACATCTTCATTTGTAGGGGAAGAAATGTTCTAGCTTCAACATTATAAGCATTTTTGTATGTTGTCCATTTTGTTACGTTGTGTCATTTATACTTGATGAATTTTTTCACTTTATTATCTTTCGACATATTCATGAGGAAGAATATATCATTGTGATTCTTCCATGTTTAAGTCTCATACATGAGTAATTTTAAGGGTATTTTCTTTCACTTTCAAGTAGTTTTGGATATTTGTGTTGTTCAACACTTCCACTCATGTTAAAAATTTAGTTGTATCAACATATCATTTCTCATCTTATTCATCTAGCTTTTCCCTCACAAAATGACAGAAATACCCCAAGCTATTTTCGATTGGACAAAAATACCTTAAACTAGTCAATGTCAAACACATGAAAAAATCACAATAGAATATTCTACTAAAAGTATTCTACAACGATAAAATCTAAAAATCATACAATCTAGATGACAAAATGTGACTGAAAAAAGTTAGTGAAGAATATATAAAATAGCCAAAATCGCCCATCGTCTAAATTGCAAAGTATTGATGAACACACAAGTAATTAAGACCTAGTTCAAGGACCAAACCCCTAGAAGAATAATAGTTTCATTTTGGTTCAACAACTCATTTGGTATGGCTATAACTTATCATAAGAAGTCATACGTGTTCAAATTCATTTGTTGCAGTAGTCCATAGATCAATTATCACTGTGATAGAGGAGTTTCAATTTGTTGGGATTTTGGTATAATTGTGACGACGTCCTCGCCCTTTAGACAATAAATTTGAGTTAGAGAGAACATCTCACATCAGTTGATATTCCTATGGCGTATGGTCATGTTCCATAGGGATTGTTACCATGGTAGTTCATCCTCTGCTTTTCTTTTTCTTCTCTCCTTTCTTTCTTTCTTTTTTTTTTTTTTTTTGAAAATCAAGTTCCTCTAATTCCAATTATTATTAGCCTAATCTCGTATTAATTTTTAAATATGTGCAAATAATTAAATATTCTGAGACAATTATTAATGATACAGTGTCTCATATAATTATTATACAACATGGAGGATGTATATAATCCCTAATTAAGAGAAGAGACATGGGAGCTGGTGGGCATGTGGGGTTTGATCGAAATTTCCAAATTATTATTTGCATCAAAAGGAAAGAGAAAGTTCTGTGCCGTCTTTTCTCATTAAGGTTAGTTGGCTGTTAATGGATTTAGTATGGATGCTTACTTTAGAGTACACCATCTGCTTAAAAAATAGTATAATTGCAGTAAACCATTATGGGGTAATGACAACGACAGAAAACTAAGAAAATTCTTGGAATAAGACACTTTTTATCATAGTCTCCAACCTTAACTGTCACCTTACTACACTCTTTAAGTTCTATAACCTATCTTCTTCTTCTTAATGTAAGTGTGTAATAATTGTCAAATATCTACATAAGTTATGCAGATAACAAATATGGCTTTGCTACTTAAAGGAAAATGAATAAGTGTTTGATTATGTTTAAATTTATTGTACAAGGGCTGAACATATTAAAATATTGTTCAGTTTACTCATAGTGAGATAGGGTGTCTTGAAATGCATTGGCTGCTGAAGAGGGGCTTAGTTTACAAACTCTCATAGTTCTCGAGTCTTTTTATGACAACATTTAATATCATAAATCTTCTACTGAGGGCTGGGGAGGATGTATGGTTAGAAACGATACTGTTTAATAATGTTCATATTTTTTGCAAGATGTAGAAGATTTGACCACTATATCCTGAAAAAGCAATTTGAACGGTGAGAGGGACTGTATTAAATCCTTGACTATTGTGATGCATTATAAAACTTAATGTTGTTGATAGAAAATTAATTAATTTGAGTAATTTCTTATGAGAGTATCAATTGATGTGAGATGTTAATTGTGGCCTATGAGGACTCTAACAATTTGAAAGGAACTTCCACATAGAAATTTAATAATTTGTGTTCAATTCGATATTTCCCTCAATGAATCTTATTTCCTTTCTATAAAAACATTTATCATTATCATGAAGCACCTAAACTTTTGGAAAATGCGAAGAGATAGATCACTTTTGAAGGCTTTTTCTCATAT
>JACFYI010002008.1:66235-114686 GCA_014898755.1 Handroanthus guayacan
TTTCACATGAATTACCGAAAAAGGCCTTCCTATCCTCTGACAATTACCTTCCCAATTTCTAAAAACGGACCCCACTTTACTCTAAGTTGGGCCCCACTCTTACAGTCCCAAAACCTTTCTTCTTGCCCACTTGCACTTCGCTTCCATACGCACACACACACTAAAAACTTCTTCAAATGAATCAAATCTACGAAAATTGCGCTCATTTTAATTCTGGATTCGTTTGAAAAGGAGAAGAAAAAGAGTGGAAAAAAGGAAGAGGAGAAAGAATTTTGCTCGAGTCGTTTTTGAATTTATTCTTTTTTCAATTTTTGTTGAATAACAATGCCAATCAAAAGTGAATCAGCGACGCCGCCGCCCAGAATCGGTAAGATCGGGCCGTACACGGTGTTTGTGACTCCTCCGGCCACCCCAAATCCAAGTCCAAAACCGGAATCTCCGGGTAAAACCGCTCCGGTTCAGTTTCAGGCCCAGACGCCGGTTCAGCTTCGTTCCCCTCCCCCGGTTATGGCGCCGCCGGCGCAGGTCTATAAAGAAAAACCTTCTTCTCTATCTTTCTTCTGGAACGCGGTTGCCAAGGTTCAAAATGGTATCTTTCATCAACTCCCTTTCTTTTGATTTGAATTCTCTTTTTTTTTTTAATTAAATGTTTAAATTGGAAATTTAGCTGGGTATTCTCATTGTACATTTTATTTTTCTTTAAAATGTTGGGAATATTTTTGCTAATTTATTTTGTTCAAAATATTATACTCAGCTCATGCGAGTTTGGACGAGCATGTGGCGTATTGGTTTGGCTTGAACCAGTCAAAATATCAGTGGGCATTGGATGATTACTACGAAAGCAATGAAAAGGTGAGTTTTCTTCATTACGTTGATAATTTTTGTTAGCTTTTCTGTTATATTTTCCCAAAATTAGATTTGCCCTTCTCTTCTTTTTAGTCCTTTTGCATATAGTTGCTATTGAATTTTGAAGGGTATTTCCTCTTTATCAACCTCTGCTTTGTGTAAGTATGGTTTACTTCTGAGTTCTGACTTCAAATATTAAACATATAAGTTATAACAAACCAGTTATCATGCTTGTCTTTGACATGCAAGTCAATTGGATAGAAAAAATCTAGATTAAAAAACCAAAACGTAGTGGAAAAGGGGTTTTGGCAGGAGCAGTCCACTTCATGTTCATTTGGTAGCACATCAGAAAAGAAGAAACAATATTTTGTTTTGTTATAGAAGCTGAGTAGAAATGGGAGAAAAGTAATTGTTAAAAAGCTAATAGCAAAGAGCTTTGTTATGGGATTTGAACAATAGTTTATTGTAGAAGCTGGCATCATAGAAAGATGACAAGAGCTTATGGGTAATGAAAATGGAATTTTGAACTGATCACCCCAAAAGCTAGCTCGGAGAAGAGAATTGCTCAAGGGGTTATAAAGAGATCATTACCCATGCACTCTACTCATGTGGGATTTTGATATGCCTCCCGCATGTCCGGGGGTGGACATCTGGAGCGTGAAGTAATGTCAAATGGTGGTCCAGCATTAGGGATAGGACAAGGACAAGTCCGGTTCTAATACCATATTCAAAATAGACCTCGGCCTCAAATTAGCTCAAGAGGAAAGAATTTTCTTAAGACTATATGAAGCGACCATTGCACATACAATTTACTGACATGGGTTTGACTGTAGTTTGTAAATAATGCCCTTTGAGATGCGTATGTCTGATTCACATGCATGATTGTTTAGTGATTGTGGTAAAAAATTGGTGATGTAAGGGTTTGTTTCATCAGGAAAAACTTCAATTTAAATTGTATCAACTCTTTCTTCTTTTGTCATTGCATTTTAAATTCCGAGTGCCCAACAAATAAATTGGTCATATTTTTCTTTGATGTGTTAATTCCAGAATCGGACAGAGGCAAAACCACAGGTTAAACCCAAATTACAGAATGTGTAACATCCTTACGAGCAGGTAAGAGATTTCTATCAAAAGTTTGCCCCTTGCATATTGTTTCTTGAAATTTTAGTAAGCTTGGAAAAATATATATATATATATATATTTGATTTTTTCTCCCCCAGATTTTTTCTTTCAAGGGAGAACAGCTGCAGCAGAAGCCCTGTTCCGGTATTTCAGTTCTAAGTTTGAAATGCCAAATCACAGAATGTCTACCCCATTTCATTAGAAATGTCCATTTTTTGGTTGTGTTGATGATCAATTGGCTGACCTGATGAGCGATCCCTTTAGCCCCTCTAGCATTTTATCCGTTCACTGTTGAGCCTTTTGTTAATATCTGCAGCTGAGGCAAACTTTATAGAGTTGCAGGTTGCAGGTTAAATCGTGTCAAATGCAGTTTTTTGTGTTTGCACTGATATTTAATGTAAAATTAATAATATTTTTCAATATTAATTCCTGATGTGGTATTATGCTGCTGCTTGGTTCCATTCGCGGATTACATGTTCGACACATTTTATGATTCATGAAAATTGGGAGTGTTTAGTATTACAATTACTATAGCTTTTACGGTGTACTGGAAAGTATTTGATGAAGTGATATTTGTTTCTATTAAGTTAAAGTTTGCTATATAAAAGCATCTCATGAGATACTTTTGGTTTATGATTTGGCTTTTCTATAATAATGTATGTGAGCGTAACATAATAATATAAAATATTAAAATTGTAAAATGTTATTTAATTTCATAAAACACTGAATATTATTATTTTTATATATTTTGAGTTGTAGTGACAAATATTGTCATTTTCTATTATTAATTTTAAACTCTTATCATAACTCTGACTGTTATTCGTGGAAGCTAATTTTTTCTGATGATGCTTTTCTTAAATTGTCTCTCTGACGTAAAGACAAAAAAAAGGCTGTAATAACTAGAAAACAGAGAAGAATTTTATCTGGTTCGAGAAGATGAATGACTAAAAGCAATAGAAGACCAAATGTTAATAGAACAGTACAGCAATTATATATATCCTTGGGTCAAATTGAAAATCGTGATTATAAAATTTGACTTGAATTTGAATTGGTCGATAAATTTAAAACCTTATAAGATCCGTGGACCAGGCCAAAAGTAGACTTGTAAGAATGATTAGCTTGCAAGAACATCTTATTTGACATAATTACCATTTACCTTTAAGTTTAAATATGAATTGGCGATCATGATAGTGACAAGAAAATTGTCACGAATAGAAAGATTATGTTAAGTAGCAAACAAGCATGAGACGATAAAAATTCACTTTCCCAAAAGCAATAGTTAATTCTTAATTTACCTTACTAATAACAATTGACGAATATTATAATCAAAGTCTTGGCGACATCATTAGTTCCCGTTAAGTAATCTATTAAAATTTCATTTTGAAATGGATGTTTATAGATTTTCCCTTCAGTGAATGGGCTATAAATCAATGTCTTAAACACTTCGTTTGTATCCCACCGGTGTTAAGTTTCTGCCAGACGCAATTGTTCATAAAGTCTAGGAAGGCACTACAAGGTATCAGCCGATGTATTAAATTTTTAAAGAACGTAACCATAATATGATGTTATCCCAAGTCTGGTTAAATTTTCTTTCAGCTAGACTAATAGCAGAATGTTACTCTAATTTTCCAAACCACAAGGTGTATTTATGTAATTTGATCAATCCTCAAGGGGTACTAAGGTAATTATACCAAAATAAAAGGATAACAATTTACCAGAAACAAACCTTCTAATCAACAATAAATCCTTATCAATGCGTGGATCCCCGTATATCAACAGTTATATTGTTGCGTAACCGTCCAGTTCAAAAACTAGCTAAAAATTCCAAGAAAACCGATCCAAAATGTTTCAGAATCCCATTAGTTTACGGCAAAACCAGTTTAAGGTTCAAAGAGGACATAGTACAGAAACTCCTCAGTCGCATCGACAACTCAGTCTCATAAACAGAAAATATAGCAAGAGTTCCACTCATTAGAAGAACATTCTACATGAAGCAGGCTTATTAACAACAAATCTCTAACTCCAACATCTGTAACATACAACTTAGACTAAACTAACAGTCGAGGAGATCCACTCTAGTGTGTCTGTCTATAGAGGAACAGAATTAACTCATGCGTGTGAATTGTCTTGAGATTTACAGACACATTGCATCCAGCAAGACACAAGGGGGGAAAAACAAAAAATGACAGAGAAGAGTGACTTCACAGCCAAGAGCAGGAGATATATGTACATTGCTCGGAGTCATACAACGTATCTAGACCGGAGGTATATTGGCAAATGAGAAGCCCTTGTACCCCTTGTATGCATAGTATGCAATCCTCGTATAATAAAATCCAGGAAGGAATAGAATTCCACCGAGTATAGCAAAAAATGTCCCTGTAATACAGCAGTTTGAAAAGAGAAAAGAAGGTTAATAAAAGAAATGAGAAAGCTTCAAGTAGAAAGAGTTAATTTGCACAATCATTGCCATGAAAATTGTGCTGTAAAAGATGCTTCATTGTTTGTGATCAGCCAGAAGTACTGTATTCCATTGACAGTCAAAATATGCAAATCTTCCAAGGAATAAAAGGCAAAATGGAACAGGTTACACTGTAAGTTCCTCTCATCAGAAGAAATATACACTGCTTTGCGAAATCTCAGAAGAAATATACACTGCTTTGCGAAAGCTATTCTATAACTTTCGGACTTAACATGTTGGAGAGTTTGTCTAAAGCTCCCTACCTCAAACAGAAAGAATAGGGTGACAAACAGAATACTACCAACAACCTAGCAGAAGACTGAAAGAGCAAAGCAGATTTAGGACTGAACATATGATGATAATGGTAGTAGATCAATACTTTTTTCAATGATTCAATAAAAGGCAATCGTGATAACAGAATACAATTTACAAAACTACCCTCACCCATTCCAATTACATGATATTCTAGATTCTACCACTGACATATCCATATCAACCCTAGTAAGAGCTATAAGAAAATTCTTCTGTTCATCTGGACCTCCCTCATCTGTTTACCTCATTTTCTTTTCATTCCCTTCCAAATCTAAATATCTAGTGCAACCCACCCTTGACACTTGTACAAATAAGCGTGGCTCCAGTAAATGAGCGATCTATACAGTTAAATCTAATTTGTAAAAAGTCATCAATCAGTAATGTTTTCAAATTACGTTGTATCAAATCATTATACTACACACAAATGATTTTCCCTTACTGGCTCACCTTGTTTAAAATACTTGTACTGCTATAATTAAAGAACATCATTAAATAATTTTAATAAACAAGGCAATAAGCTAAGAAATTAAGTATATCAAAGTCCATACAATCTGATTTAAGCTAGTTCTATTTTCCATTATATTGTTTCCCTCAGTAACAATGTACCAATATATTTTCTTCAGTATGGATTTTCTAAAAATAAGGTAGATAATTCGCTACAATCAGCACCGATTTCACACTGTATACTAAAACAAATGGAATCTAAAATTTTTCCGAGCTAAACGCCCCCAAATCCCAATTATTAAAAACTAAATATACAAAAAATTTGACCTTGCCCCCTCACCACCACCATAAACCCCAAAATGCCACAAAATAAACCTTCAACAATCTCAGAACAGCTACAAATTGCCAACAAAAAAAAAAGCGCTAACGGGAAATAAACGATACGCGACGGAGGGCAAAACGGGAAATTTGGGGAAAAAGTACCGTGAGCGCGGTCGCCGCCGACTTTATTGACGGCCATAAGGACGCCGAGGACGATTCCAAGGGCGCCGAAAACGAGAAGCGAAACAGCTAGAGCTATCTCCTTGATGGGGGGCTTGTTGTTGACGCTATACGAGGTTTCCATCATGATATCCTCGTCCGATATCGAGAAAGCATGATCCACATACGCCATTATTTTTTCCTACAGATTTTTTGATGGATTTATCCCTTTTCCTTCAATTTTTCCTTCTGGGATCCGAAGAATGGTCTTAGATCTGGAGCAGAAAAATTGATCGGCGAATTGGGAAAAAAGGTGTGATACTATGCTTGAGGAAATGGGTAAAGTACTTATGGTATGCTATGCTTGATATGATAAACACCGATGACAATACCGTGGACGAGACGCTGCACCAGGGGAAGGGCTTCAATTTTGTAATAGGACTTTCTTCTAATTGAATTTATTGGATTTGTCCAATTTTTTATTTTTATTTTTGAAGAAAAATCAAATTCTATATCTTCTGAGAAGAAAAAATTGGGAACCTATCCTAAATTATTATTTTTTTTTTCAAAACTTGTGTCTTGACACAATCAATATACAAACGAAAATACATATTATAAAAATAGAACATAATATTTTTTTAAAAAATTAGGACACAATATCATATGTCCAGATTATAGGCGGGGACATAACATTTCTTAAGAAATTCAAGGTACAAGAATGCAATAATTTGCAAATTATAAACATTAGGTATATTATTCAGAATAGAATGTAAATTGATAATACACAATATAATACCTCCGATTATAGATAGGGATGTGATATTACATTAAATTTTTAAGGCATTACACGAACTAATATATGCACACAATATTTTTGAAAAGAAAAAGGAAAAGGCCATAGTTAGGTTCTGCAACGATTTTTTTGATTGGATTACATATAATTTTATATTTTAGAGTAATTATAATTTACTTATTGAATTCTATCCCATTAATTACTACCGAACTTTCTTGAAAGTGGGTGATTATTAAAATTAATCTATAATGTGTACCTATTCCATGAATAAAGCCACCTTACCCATTAGTTGGGGATAGGGTGGGGGTAGCTAATTAATACGCTAATTAGTATTATTTTTCCTACAATGTCAAGTAAAGTAACTTGTGACCAATTCCTTCGAAAACGCTGTTTTAATAATAAGATAGAGGTTTTGAATTTGCTTTTTATTAAAACGTGTGGACTTTTTTCTACTTCAATTAATTTTAAAGTGGAGGTCTTAAATTTGATTTCACTAAAGTATATGAACTTTCTCCGGTATAATTAACTTTTAGGAGGTCTTTTTAGAAGCACCCCTTGTGTGATATTTAACTATCAAAACAAACATTATCAAATATTAAGGATAATTACCTCTACACCCCCTAAGATTTGGTATAATTACCATTATACCCCCTGAGGTTTGGTTAATTATCATTACATCTCCTAGTGTACAGTGTAGTTAATGCATAATTATAATTACACCCCTTGAACATATGCGTGTATTACAACTACACCACTTTAACTTATGCATATATTACAATTACACCTCCTTATTTTGGGGATCTACTTATAATGTTTAAAATTTTCAGGGGGTGTAATGGTAACTATCCAAACCTCAGGGGTGTAATGGTAATTAATTAAATCTTAGGGGTATAATGGTAATTATACCAAACCTCAGGGGTGTAGAGGTAATTAATCAATGCCATGATAACTGAATGGTAACTGAATGCAAGAACCTCATCTTAAGAATATTTACGCATTAAACTAGAACCAATGGAGACAAAATTAGCACAATTCCGCAGCCCGCACATAAGTTAGAAAAATTTTGGTTACAGCTGTATGAGCATCGGCAGCTTAACTGGAGTTTGAATACTTCACTTCCAATTTTTGATTTATTTTATATATTATGAAATGTAGCCGTCCCAGTAGAAGACATGTGGAGGGCTGTCCTACTTCACGTCTCTTTAACTACATAGCATGTCACTCGAAACAACTAGCAACATTTGAATTTTTCGATGATCCCACGCTTTCCAGTTTCGATTATTTCCATGTTGCAATAATACGATACAGCATTCAACAAAAACGAAACGAAAGATACATTTTCCGCTTCAAAGAAAGAAAATCCTTTGCTTGTCTTTGTGGGGTTTTTAAAGAGAAACATGCCCCGTTTAGCACTTGAAGGTATGCATTCTCACTGGGCCCCCCCCTTTTTTTTTTCCGGTTGAGTTCTATTTTCAGGTAGCCCTTTTAGTTTCATAGTGTTTCTTTTTGTTTTTCTGATTTGTGGGAAGTTGTTGGAAGCGAAGGTAAGAGTAGAAAATATAGAATGATAGGCTGTCCTTGTTTCTTTGTTTGTTTATTGAAGAGCTGCCTAAGTTTTTAGCTTTTGAAGGTTTAATCATCTGCACTCTCGGAATTTTTGTCATACTGTTTGATAAAATTGAGGCCTAGAAACTGGAACTAGAACTGAGTCTTGTTTAAATTCGAATGATGTTTTTTATATGTCGGTTTTAGTTGGAAGAATTGGAAGAACCAAATTTCTAGTCATCAAATATGATGTTTATAGAAAGTGGATTTTGCAACATTATGGTTTTAGTAGTTTGAATCTAAATATTGTCCTGCTGTTAAAGAGAAACAACTATATGTTCTTTAGATCATTGAGATGGATTTGATAAAACTTCTTGTTCAAGCATGACCCGATGGATTTCAATTTCTAAGTACACTTTGGAATCTCATGTCAAATTAAGCCTCTATATTGGAACTAATAGGACTTTTATGTGTTGGTGGAACTTCAATTTCTTGCAACCTTTTGCTTTGTGCTGTAGTAGGTGGCTTCTCGAATCTTATTAAAGTACAATTCATGTTGTTGAATCATTTTTGTCCTGTCTGAGCAATGGTATTTTAGTACATAGCTCTAGTTTTGCTCATTCTTGAAAAGACTAAATTCGTATTTTGATGTTCCACATCAATGCAGTGAACTCTCCACCAGCTTCGCTTGATATGCAGAGTTCCACATCGAAACAGCCTTCGACAGCTCTGTTCATTTTACTTGGGGGTATAATATTTCTCCTCGTTCTGTTGATCCTGATGCTTCTCATCTGGAAAGTTATCAAACCGGAAAAATTGAAAGTGCTCGTTGCTCGGACAATGAAGCAACCAGGTTGGAGTTTCACAACATTAATAAAACTGAGGATATTAACTAAAACATTGTCTTAACATGCTAATTTTGATCTATTGCAGTAACAAAAGATGTCCTAAGTGGCAGCCTTCGTACAATAAGTTACTTCGACTTTCAGACGTTGAAGAAGGCAACCAAGAATTTCCACCAGAATAATCTGCTTGGAAGAGGTGGATTCGGACCAGTCTACTTCGTAAGTATTAACAAAAGGAATGGAATCTTATCTTTTTAGGTTATGGTAGTATTAGCGAATCTATATTTTCTGTTCCCTATAGGGAAAGTTAGACGATGGAAGGTTGGTTGCAGTAAAAAAGCTGGCCGCTGAAAAATCACAACAAGGTGAATCAGAATTCCTCTCTGAGGTGAAAATGATCACAAGTATACAGCACAAGAATCTGGTACGCCTTCTAGGGTGTTGCTCAGATAGATCTCAACGGCTACTTGTGTACGAGTACATGAAGAATCGGAGTTTAGACCATATAATATATGGTATTACTTATTTTTCTTATATTACATAATACATTTCCATTTTATTACTCGTAGGAATTCATCTGATGAGGATCGTTCTCTAATGCAGGTAAAAGTGATGTGTGTTTACACTGGGGGACTCGGTTCCAAATAATACTTGGGATTGCTCGAGGATTGCAATATTTGCACGAAGATTCTCATCTTAGAATTGTACACAGGGATATTAAAGCGAGTAACATTCTCCTGGATGACAAATTTCAACCTAGGATCGGAGACTTTGGTCTGGCCAGGTTCTTCCCTGAAGATCAGGCTTATCTCAGCACAGCGTTTGCTGGAACTTTGTAAGTTCTTTCTATATATAATACGCTATTTCACATAACTGCTCACTTTGTTGGCGCCACTAATGATTTTGCGGAAAATAAGACTTTAAGACATATTCATAACCTTAAATCTATCCAATTACTTTATGCAGAGGTTATACTGCACCAGAATATGCCATTAGAGGAGAACTGTCTGAAAAGGCCGACATATACAGTTTTGGAGTTCTGGTGCTCGAAATAATTAGCTGCAGGAAAAATACTGACCTTACTTTGCCATCAGAAATGCAGTATCTCCCTGAATATGTAGGCCTCTCATCCTCTCCTTGACTTGTTGATTTTCTTCCTAATCAAGTAATCAACCAGTTAATCTCACCTATCTACTTTCTTCTACGCATATTCCACAAGGCCTGGAAACTATACGAGAGGTCTAGGTTGATTGATCTCATAGATACAAGAATACGAGAAGATGGGTTTGTCGAGAAAGATGTCTTGCAGACAACTCATGTAGCTTTCCTATGTCTTCAGTCACATGCCCATCAAAGGCCACCAATGTCCAAAATCGTTGCCATGCTAACATGCAAGGTTGAACTCGATGAAACTCCTGCAAGACCAGCGTTCTTGGATCGAAAGAAACGTAATGATGAGAAAAATTCATGGGATTCTATATCAGAGCCTTTCCCTTCTCCACTAAGAAGTGATCCTCCTTCCTTCCCTCGTCATCCAAAGTAAGAATTACGCTCTCTCAAATAATATATCTTGCTATTTTAGAGCCATGATAATCAAGATGATTCTTGGGCTTCAAACATTTGCTAGCAATATGCAGAAACCAGTTCTTTATATATTCATTTCACAATTTATTAACATTTAGAACTGTGTCCCGCATGTGTTATGTAGATGAATAAACTCACATGCTGATACTTTTACACTTTTTTCACTGTTTCCACTAAATTCAGATTAAAGATCGTTAACCTGTACATATATCGGGATCATGGGATGTAAGGAATTTTGCGAAACCTTGGCTATTTATAAATTTAGTTTTTGCTACTACTGGATTTTTTCTATTATTTATTTATTTATTTATTTATTTATTTATTTATTTATTTTTTTAAAATATATTTACTCTGTTATGTGACTAGATATGGTGAAAACATAATTATTGAGTGAAAAGGTGGAATTCTTGGTTGTCAAAACAGCAAGCTAGTTAATTCTGTGGTGCTAAGTTTCATTGTTTATAGTACTCAAGGATGTACATGCCCTTCATATAGCGTACTCTCATAAGGGGTTTTTCTACTTGTGGACCCGATGCATTGATGACCACTGGATTACATGGGAGCAACCAAGAACTTCACCTCCCGTGAGCTAGAATTTGTGCATGTGTCTCCATTGGCCTTGTTCTTCTTCATAGCAAACACACACACACAAGAGTCGAAGTTGTTCAACGGGCTGAGTTTGGACTGGTATACTTGTGAAAGATGGGTCAAATTGAGCACACAGGTCGTGCACCATTTGGGTATGAGTTGAGCTTTAATTGAAAAGAAAAGGTCGTTGGGAAGGCTTAGTCAATATCATTCAATGCTTAGAATACGCTTATCTATTTAGGTATTAGAGAAATCCTATAAAGGACTTCAAATGCATAGGACCATAGGTATTCACTGTGTACGGCTAACACAGCGAGCCATATCCTGTCAGTGGCAATGACATTAGAATTCAATACAATGTGTTCACGTTGAACTGTAAGACCGGTCGAATCGAGTTGCATCTGATTCGTATATAAAGACACGAATGTTTTGGGTGTTTGAGAATTTAATTATAGGAGGAACAAGTAATATTGAACATAATAATTTCCTCGTCATCCGTTTGGTCTTTCAATGCAAGATTGCAAGTGGGAATGGGCTACAAAGTTATGCAGGAGAAAGTCATAATCCCAGCAGAAGAAACCAGCCAAAAAATACTCATGAAAAATCAATATAACCATTCTCTTCTAAGTATATATAGCGTCCAAAGATTTTGCGTCAGCAGGAAATGTTTCCAAATTTGCTCATATCAATTAATTATATTGACTTTTTTTTTTTTTTTTTTATAAAGAATTAATTTTGTGTACTTGTTTTGTTAGTAATTATTCCTTTTAAACCATATATTCATCATTATATGCAAAAGAAATGCAGAAATTACCTCAACACCCTCGATATTTGACATAGGAACGCTCCCTAAAGTTTAAAAAATTAGATCACATTCTTGGCGGAAAATTTAATGGAGCTTGTGTTACAGAACAATTAACCCCTTTCATATGTAACGTATCAATTGAAATTGCTAATTTAAGGGGTTTAATTGTAATGTTATACAAATTCAATTAAGTTTTCCCTAAGCTAACTACAAGCAAGGGGCGTTATTATAATTCTCCTAACCATATGGGTATTCTATAATTATGTCAAATATCACGGATATTGACATAATTATCCCTAAAAATTACTCATAATATGTACTTTAATCACTATGCCAAATAAAAAAGAAAAAAACATCAATTCTTGTGACTTTTTGTGAAAAAAATAGCAATTGAAAGTGACTTTCCGTGAGAAAAAGTGGGACAAACAAGTGCTGCTTGCATGGATGGGATGGGTGATTGCTTAATTTGCTCCAGCCCAATGTTTGAAATTTTCATTGCACTTTTGGTTGGTAAAAACGGACTGCATTGAATTTTCCTGTGCCATCTGATGCATCCCCAATTTAATGCCATAGTCTATATATGGGAAATTGTCCCATCAACACGTAATTAGTAACGAATCAAAACTCATATATGTAACAAGATGGGATTTGACCTAATTAAAGTCAATTACATGATTAGTGAAATGATGGATGCATGATTTATTTTATGATTGATATCTATCATATGATTTAAAAAAAGAGTGGTGATTGAAGTGGAAAAATACTAATACTAATAATAATAATAATAATAATAATAACATTCGTTATGTGATTAATTAAGTGTCATCTGATGTGATCTGAAAAGAACTATGGCATGAGATAAAAAGATATAATCCATTAGAAAAGTGACAGTTATTGGCTCATTACGAAGATTGCAAAGAGTTAACAATTTTATATAACCAAAAATACATTCCGGCAATACGATCCAAAATACCTTGGCTTTTCATATACCTGATTATATCGATCTAGTAGTGATTGATTCTTACTGAGAATATGAACCATCACGAGAGAAACAAGAGAGACAAGCATAAACCCCTTATCCTATGTTTAATTTAAATCATGTTAAATTGAGTTTGAGCTCATCCCCTGTTGGCTTTCATTACAAGACGAATATAAATATTATTAGAATGATACTATGTATAGTCATGTTATGCATGTTGCTTCATAATTATCTACTTACTATATGCCAAAAAAGAAAAGAAAAAAAACGAAAGAAGGAAGAGAGAAATCAAAAGATAAGTATGCTAAGTGAAAGAGGTGCCCTTCTACACACCAAAGGTGATCCTGAACTCCCTTTCTTGATAAATAAAAACAAACAAACCTTTAGCACTTCATCATTAATACACAAATAATCTCTCCTTCTCTATTATGTCTTAATTATACAACGACTAAATATGACAGAAAGCATAAGATAAAGATTCAAGCCAAGTAAAATTAAGATCCCAACAAAAACTCAAAACTAAAACAAAAATACTAAATCAATTAACACCTAATTAATCTGAACCAAACCCTATATCTCTTCTACCTGTTGTGCAAAGGGTTTGATCCCGTGGGAACAAGACGCTTATTTTCACGAGCAATATTCTTGCTGGATGAATACCTTGCAAAATGCAGCCTAATTGAGTTTCTGTCACTAGCAAAATCTGATGATAAGGGCATGTTTGGATCATTCTTTAACAACTCTCTTGCTACAGCTTTTGAGCTTATGAGAAGCTGATGATGAAGAAGAACAAGGAGAAGAATAGAAATTCTCATTGTGATAATATGAAAATGTCTTAAGAAAATTGAATTATGATAAGAGTTGAAAGTGACAAAGAGCAAAAGGAAAAAAAGTATGTTGTTGAAGGTATGAAGGCATTTACTATATACAGTGGAAATAATTCTGATACATCAACATCTATTGCATATCAGAAAGTCTCACCAAACTGTATTTATTGCTATTTGAAATGTATTGGATATGAAAAGAAATAAGGGAACAGAATGCCGACCTGGGATTATATATTGTTAAATAAAGAGAAATGGCAAAATACTTTGTCTATATATGTTGCAGGGTCCTAATTCAGGCACCTGACAATGTTGCAGGTTTTTAATAACTAAGTACTAAAAGTCTGTTGCCAAGCAAAGGGCCCAAAGGAGAAAATAATTGAAAAAAAAGAAAAAAGGAACGAAAAAAAGAAAGAAACTAAGACATAATGTATTTCATATAGAAAAAGATCTTATGGATGGAATTATTCACTTCTATTGCATTCTGGGACAAGTGCATGGATATGTTCAGCTAACCAAATATGTCTGAAGAACCATGATTTGCTATTGGATATACAACTAATGACAACATATAAACCCTAGTTACACACATTGGATCCTTTGTTCGAATTAGTATTTAATTTCTTATTTCATTGCATGAATACATATCAGGTTTGTGGAGGGTGATAAGTTATTTTGCGGAATCTTGAGAAGAATTTGATGTCACAATAATAATGTACTGTGGATTTTCTATTTGAATTTATGTTTCATTTCTTATGTTACACAAATGCGTGCCAAAATTATTGCATCAACAACCTTGTATTGTTATAAGAACATATATATAATCTTTTGGATCCTTTATTCCATTCTATGTTCATCTCTTATTTTTTATAAGGAAATATTTTTTTATACTGACAATATTTATAACGTGGAAGGAGTGATGCATTTTGGAATAGAGGATCTAACTGCATATATGATAAACTTAGTATACTTCCATGTCATGAAATAGAAGATGAAATATTTATTAGAATTGAGAGTCCTAACCCATATAAGAATCAGACGGAATCTCCTATTCCAAATAGTGTTTCATCTCCTATTCCATGCATTTGAATGCATGCCATATGTGTTTCATTTATTACCAAATATTTTATAAGAAAAATATATTTAATTCACATGACATGTATTTAAAGGCATGAAATAAGAGATGAAATACTATTTGAAATAGAGCATCCCATCCGTATAGGAATCCTTTTTCTTTTTTCTCCTTTAAAGAAAAAAAAAAGTTCCCGGGGACCCAAGTTAATAAATTGGGCTGCCTTGCTGAGACTTCTGCAAACTTGGGTCTAGTCCAGAAAGCCCACTTGGGGATCCCATTTGTCCACAAACTATTTATTGCATGGTGAGTCAAGACAAGAGATTTTGACCCTTGTGCGAGAAATATTGTCAGATTTTTTGTTTAAATAGCCTTTGTTTACTTTCATTGTTTGGTTTTTTTTTTGAAAGAACTTTCATAGTTTGGTTTGTTAGCAATTGTTAATAATCAAGAATAACACTGTGTTTTATTTTTACTTTGTGGATAGGATGGAGAGAGAATAGGGATTGAATTCCTTCCATGACCACTACTAATATTTGATTGTTAATCATTAATTAATTACTAAAAATTATTTATCATATAATAACATATTTACCCATTTAATACTTTTTTTATCATTTTACCTTAGGATGTCCTTTTTTTTTTTCTTTTTGATAAATTCTTAAGACGTCCTTTTTGCTGCACAAGCAAAACAAACCAATTTTCTGTAAATAGTAAGCCGGAACATGCCTTTCCTCCTCGTATGGCAACTTCCTCCACACCGGCCTTTCCAAAAAGGGGGAACCGTCGCACACTCTCTATACTATCTCTGCTTCTTCTTCTTTTCCTCTTCTGCTTATTCCTCTTCAGCAGAAGAGCTCTTCAGTCCAATCTCTTTCTTTACGGGGATCTTGTTTCTCAAACCCCTGTCCCCCTCCATCCATATCCTCCAAGATCCACCGAGTTTCACGAGAAGATTGATGATTTAAGACGGCCTGTTGCGTCAGTTTCGAATTCTGATGAGAATGTCGATGGAAACACAACCGTGCCTTCTGGGTTGTCGGGAGGAGAAAGTAATGAAGAAAGAGAGGTTCCCATTTCATCAAAATCTGATCTTCGTGATAAAACTAGTCGGAAGATTACAGCGCCGGCGATTTCATCGGAGAATGGATCTCATGAGAATTCCGATGAGTTAACTGGTGAGCCCATGTCGGAAAATGAGAAGACATCAGTACCCATATCATCAAAATCTGCTCTTGATGATAAGACTGCTGAGAAGACCACAGCTCCGGCAATTTCATCGGAGCTTGAATCTCAGGACAATTCCGATGAAATAACTGGTAAGCCCATGTCAGGAAATGAGGAGACAACAGTCCCCGTTTCCTCAAAGTCTAATCTAGATGACAAAGGCAGGGGGAAATCAGAATTTCTTGGCGACAAGGAGAAGTCTTTTGAGGAGGCAGTTTCATCAGATACTGAAAATGGTGGTGTTATTGACAATGAAATAGCAGAAAAGTTGCGGAGTTGTGATATTTACAAGGGAAGATGGGTGAAAGATGAGGATTATCCACTTTACAGACCAGGGTCTTGCCCTTATGTTGATGAGGCTTTTGATTGTCAGAGCAACGGAAGGCCTGACTCTGGGTATCTGAACTGGAGATGGAAACCAGATGAATGTGATCTTCCCAGGTTTAGTTCATGACTTCATACATTCTGTTTTCTAAATTTGCTAAAACTATTGTGCATTAAAAATGATATCTTTTATTATTGCTTGACCATTGACGTTTATTAATTTGCTAATGTTTTGCAGTTGTTGGTGCTGAATGTGTTTGCTTGCATTTAATATGATGACTAGCTTAATTAAGTGGCATTAGATCAACTTAGGAAGTCAAACTAGTAGTTAGACTCTTAGATATTATTTGATTCTTAGCCATGATGATATTATTTAATTAATAATAACCATTCTGTATAATGAAGCTTTACACCAGACATTTGAGTCAAATGTTGCCTTCTCAAGTGCATCCTGAAAGAGTTAATTTTGCTGAAATTCAAAGTGGATCATCTTTCACCTTGCAATTTTGGTTTTAAATGCGGGGGATGGGAAATAAGCGAAGATAACTTGAGCAACACTTAAAATCAAGTAGGTGCTTAGTGAAGGGGAAGCAGATAAGATGTATCAGTTTAGATTTGAATACGATGTCAGAATCTCTGGTCATTTTGTTTGATGCTAATTGTGCTTTATGTATAAAGAGATCGATGCAAGAGAAAGGAAGCGTTTTCTTCAGTTGTTATTGGCGCAAATGATCTTTAGTTGGTTCCTTGTTAAGCCCATGCTTCCCAGTCATGCCAATTATCTCATCAGCAGCAGATTTTCTAAATCTGTAGAGGCATGAAAATTTGAGGCTGTAATGTCCCAAGAAGGATCCGAAGCAATGGATAAGCTTATTGCTCAAATTCTTAAAAGTTAAACCTATCCAGATACCACATATGAGGTCATTCCACAGTAGACTCGATGCTACATACCCGATCCAGTCATGGCCATTGGATTGTTGGGGGAAGGCGAGACGAGATGGAGCTAAATTTATTGCCCCGCTCATTGCAGCTTCCTTAAGTTCCTTGCTAGATAACACTTCAAGATTCATCAATAACCTGCTGACTTAAGGGTCTTCCTTGCATCCTTGAAATAGCTAGCATGACTTTTCAACTCCTACTTTAGATATTTGCCTCAATTATCTGCCAAATGGTTTTTTGATTAGATGTTCCATGTGCTTGTGTAGATTTAATGCGACAGACTTTTTGGTGAGGCTGAGAGGAAAGAGGCTTATGCTAGTTGGAGACTCTATGAACCGGAACCAGTTTGAATCTCTCCTCTGTCTTCTGCGTGAAGGTCTACACAATAAGAGCAAAATGTATGAAGTCCATGGGTATAAAATAACAAAAGGAAGAGGCTATTACATTTTCAAATTTGAGGTGATTGCAAATAGATCTCTGTTTGCTTCTTTTGTTTTCAAATGCTCCAATTGTAGTAAAGCGTCGGTTTGTACTGAAGGTATTCGAAATCTATCAAGTGGCTAAAAGGACATACTTAACTAATACTGGTTCTTGAACATTCATGCAGGACTTCAACTGTACAGTCGAATTTGTCCGATCACATTTCCTCGTTAGAGAAGGGACTCGTATCAATGCACAAGGAAATTCCAACCCAACTTTATCAATAGACCGTATTGACAAGACATCTGGTCGTTGGCGAAGAGCTGATATTCTTGTTTTCAATACGGGGCATTGGTGGACCCATGGGAAGACTTCTAGGGGGTATGTGAGAATGGCAACTTCTTATACGAGTCATGTTTGTTTATGTTCCTTTTCTTGCATGTGTAATGCTCTTTCAATATGACTAGATGGACTTGCCAGCAAAAACTGATATGAAGTATTAATGCAGTAAAAACTACTATAGAGAAGGTGACTACATCTATCCTCACTTTGATGCTGTAGAAGCATATAGGAGAGCCATCAGGACATGGGCTAAGTGGATCAAGGACAACATAAAACGAGAAAAGTTGGTGTTCTATCGTGGGTACTCATCTGCTCATTTTAGGTAATGTTCTTACTTTTCATCTTTGTTTTGCTCGTTTCCTTTATTTTTAGATCCACTGTTTATCTTCTTGGCCAACAGAAAATTATTGTGGGACTCCTCCATTATTTCTTGTGTTATTACTTTCTCATCTTTGTTAAATTCTTGAATCTATGAAAAACTTGAAATGATAGATACTTAAGTTGGAACTTACACTATCCGATCATTACTCATGTTCACTGCATCAAAATCTTTAGGACAACAAAAAAGCGTTGCAAATGACAATTTTCTTACTCTGCATTTGTTATGACAGAGGTGGAGATTGGGATTCTGGTGGAACATGCAATGGAGAGAAGGGACCTGTAGTACGAGGAGCCATTCTTGATAGCTATCCACAAAAGATGACAATTGTGGAAGAAGTCATCAAAGAAACTCAGGTACCCGCTGTATTATTAAATGTGACACGTTTAACCAATTATCGTAAGGATGGACACCCCTCCGTTTATGGTAAGAATGTGACTGGTTTGAAGAAGGTGTCTACGAGAAGACAAGATTGTAGCCATTGGTGTCTTCCTGGTGTACCCGATGCTTGGAACGAGCTAATATACACCACATTGGTTGCTAGACAAACTCACAAAATGTTTGACTAAACTTACTTAAAATATCTTAGAACATGTTTTAAAGAGCTTATAAGCTCACCCAAACCCTCTCGTAGTCCCACAACTCATATCTGTATTTATCCCCTCTGATTAGTTCTGTACATTTCGGCATACGTATGGATGATATATATAGGTTTTGAGGCCTCTCACAAAGCATATACTCATCAGGGATTGGTTATAGCAAGACAAGAAAAGCTCTAGATTCATAATGTAGTCCCTGCTATAGCTGTTTTTTGTCTCCACGGGACAAAATATTCTTGCTTATAGAGAGAGTAAAATACAGCTTAGCTGATATTTTATGTTAAGTTTTGGTTTATTTAAATTTGGGACTTGATATTGAATATTCAATATGCCATGAATGCCCTCCACAAGATCGAGACAATATCTAAACGTCTTTTTTTTTTCTCTTTTTGGTCTTCATGATCGATCTCATGTAGCTAAGCTTAACTTGATTGATTTTGATCTTCAAAGCTTCAATATTCTGAATAGGATTAGTGATGTTTCACCTTCATATCTTGACAAAATCTTGAATTATTGATCGAAGAGATAGCTTCAATATATTCATCTTTGTTTTTTTTTTTGGGACACAGCTTCAATATATCCATCCATGGAGCATATAATGATCAAAGTAGGAGTTCCAATAGATCGATGGGTCTAAAATAAACTGAATAGATAGTCTAAAATATGATGTTGTATGTATAGATGAAAGTATAGATAAATGATAAAAACTACTGAGGTTTTGTAATAATAAAAGAAAATAGAATCTGAAGAGAAGAATGATTTCAAATTGGTTAGAATAGGCAAATGTATAAACGTGGGTGTTACATGCCACTTGCCATCTTAAGTAAACATTACTTGTCTTGTCTAGTGATATATAGCTCGTTATTCTTGAATCATGACCCATTCATAGCATTCATTTCTGTTTTTACTTATTTTGCCCTCAATATTACTCTAAGTCGACTTAATTTGGATAATCTGACCCAAAGCTTCCTAATGAATCCAACCTAGAGTTTATCCAAAACTCAATGTATAATCAATAACTCGGGTTTAATTTTGAATTTGAACATTGTCTTGAAACTTTGTTGATTTTGGCTCTTGTGCAACCTTATTTTATAATAAACTCCCAACAACAATTGCAAATATTGATTTTCAAAGATGTCGGGGCCAAGGAATTTAATTAAAAGAAAAAAAGAAAGAAAAAAGAAAAGAGGGGAAAAGTGACCGTTACAGTTGAGCCCATGTTCTGTAATAAAATGTCGTACACCGTGTGGGCTAACAACAAATTCGAGCTTGAAACGTGTCCTCATCGGTCCCCTTCTCTACTTTAGTGTTATTCATGCGACCATCTGTCGGCGACCACATTTTTACCTTCTATTGGCAAAGTTTTGGTTTTTTGTTTAATTGTTTTCAAGTGTTTAACAAGATAAAAAACAAAAAGATTTAAGAAATGAAAATGATGCTTTTGGATTTATGACCTGCTTTTATCCTAATTCCTATGCTTAGCCTATGATTAATATTGTATTTCCTATATTAAGTAGTTAATTATCCATCATTGTCCTATGTAAACCATAGGCCTGCACGTCAAGCCAAACATGCCTTGAAAATACCAATATTCCAACATTAAATTATTATCTTCTTTTTTTTTTCGCATATTGTCTTCGTAGGCTACATAATATAAAAAATGATAATCAATCTTTTCTTCCTCTTGCCATTTGTTTATTTTGATTTGGTGGAATACCAATTTCAACTTCCATAATCCATGGGTGAAGCATTGCTATATTTCAAAGTTCAACTTATAAATTACTATATTTGTCACAAATGATAGTTTATTAGTAGTAGGAGATGTTTTGCACCGAATTTCATCCTTCTATTTCATGTTTAAATTCTTTGGTTGATAGATATGAGATGTTCAACTACAAAATCTTCATGATGGAATTTTTTTTAACTAAAAATATTTTTTTAAGTGAGAAAGGAACACACGTTTAATAGACTGTCTTGAACATTAATCTGTGAATTGTTTTAATAACTTCTACTATTTCAATATGATTTAACATCTAATATGGAATAACCTATAAATTGTTTCAAAATTGATAAGAGATAAGTTTGATAATTGGATTTAGGTAATTATCATTCTGAAAATAATTATAAAACATAATAGGCATAGCTCCTCAAGGAATTATCTTGCTAAAAATAGTAAAACTAAGTTTTTCAAAGGATACTATTACCAGTGAAAAAGAAAACACTTTAAAAATTACTTCAAGGTTCTCAATTTATTTGGAACATTAAATTTATTAATATTACTGATAAATGGTAAATTATTCTTTAAATATAATAATTATTTTTGTTATTTCTTTATTTAATTAAACAAAATATACATTATTAGTATTTACAAATTTAACACCATGAGATGAGAGTGGTAGAAAAATTAATACATGATTTAGCTCAAAATTATATTATTGGAATAGAATTACTTCGTATAGCTTTAGCCTTTAAGCGGCCCCCATCGTCCATCATAAATATTTTCAAAAACCCCTTCCAAACGGGCCCGATACTTTCCTCTCTCGTTCAATCTCGCCGCAAGTCGCTCGCTCGCTCTCTCTCTCTCTCACTCTCGCAATCTGCGGATTGCAAAGATTTTTGTCTTATATTTCGTTATTAGAAGAGTTGGGCTTGCAGATATACATCCCATTACTGTATATTTCTTCTTCTTTCTCAGAGACAGAGAGTGTGAGTCACCTATACTCCACTTACACAAACACTCACAGACACTCACTCACTCACACACACACACACGCACACACACACACATTTTCTTTTGAGGGGGAATGCTGAGGCTCTGCAACAATTAGTGCCGCCATCAATATCAGCATCAACAGAAGTCAAAGGTATGTTGGGTTTTTTGATCAGGAAAGATGTCAGGAAAATTCTCAAGCGCAAAGACAGCGATGCCGGTGAAAAAGGTTTATATCCTTTCCCCTATGTTTCTCTCTGTCTCTGTCTCTTTTTCCTTTTTCCTTTTTCATTTTTTTTCCTGTTTTCTCCTTTTTCTTTAACTGTTGTTAATTTATGAACCCAATTTGAAGTAGGAGAAATGGGCTCGTCAATTTTGATTGATATTGTCCATTGAAGAAGCTGCAATTTTCCCGTTTCTTTTTCTTTTTTAATTTGCATATGTCTGAAGCTTTCTTCTACCCATGTTCGGCAAATGAATGAAATGGAGTTTGATTGCTTAAAATGTCTGATTTTTGGTGGGATATAGGATAATACAAGCATATGGGATATAGGCCTAAATTAATCGCAAGATTGGATTTTTAATTGCCGAAGAGATGACAGGATTTGAAGGATACTGTTTCAGAATTGACAGAACAAAGAATTTACAACACCATCTGTACCACCAACTAATGCATAGCTATAATGCTATACATTGATTATTGTAAAAGCTCCCATTGCAAAAGCAATTATTATTAAAGTGGATAGGAGAGCTTAAGTCAAGCAAGTTTTGGACTTTGGTGAGAAAGGTCAGCTTTTGACTAATGGGGTTGGTAGATTTTTAGGGCAAAGACGCTCTTGTAACGTTTCAGCACAATGTTTTGGAAAGACAGTATCACGAGTAGATCTAAATTTTTCTGAAAATTATGTTCTTCTTAAAATAAGCACAAATTCGGATGCATTTAGTTATCTCATTGAGGGAATTATTATCTTTTCAAAGGATTTTTAACATTTAGTGTGTTCCAACAGTGTAAAAAACTAATTTAACATTCTTTAATTTCATAATTCTAATGAAAATGAACTTTTTTCTCCGATAGCTTTGATGATATAAGTTCATTCATGACACACAAAAACCAGTTAGCTAGAATGTGTTGTCACAGACACTAAAAGAATTTTATATGATAACAACTATTGATCCAGAAAAGGTGCAGCAAACTTCGTTGGAATATAGGATATTATGAATGGTGAAAGAGATGTAGGGCCTGAACAAAGTGGATTTAACTACATTGATCTCAAAGTATCCTCACTGTCAATTGGGTAGTATATTTCGCTATCAGTGTTCTTGGAGGATCATCTCTAGTTTTCTGAATACTGTTAATTTGCAATTTTACACCGCCAAGTTAGTATTTTTTAAGGATATTAATGAATCTAAGATCTCCAATGGTCAATACTTAGGAAAAGCATTGAGCAGTATGAGGACAACCAAAGTAGAAAAGCTTTCCAAATTCCATAGGTTGTTGATATGAAAATTTGTCAGTTTTGATCTTATTGTGTTGCATATTGGATCTGATTTATCTCCTATCTTCGTTTAGGTAGAGCCTTGGAGGAATTACGGGCCTCTATGTTCAGCAAACTACAGTCAATCGGTGGAGCCAAGCGTCAACAACAATCCCTATGGGGGCCTACTATTGCTCTTACATTTAATTTTTTGGTTTCCGTTAGTATTATCTTGATGAATAAATCGGTAAACAACATACTTCTCGTATCCTATGCTGTAAAAATCATGTAATAATTTATGTTCTGACCTTTATTTTTGTTTTGCTCAGGTACTTGTCAACGTCGGATTTAATTATCCAATTTTCTTGACTTTCATTCACTATGTATGTAGTTGGTTGATTATGGCACTGTTAAAAACTCTCTCGATTCTTTCTCTATCTCCTCCCCCAAAGGCAACGAAATATTCTTCGTTGCTGTCTCTCGGTATAGTTATGTCCCTCTCCACTGGTCTTGCAAATGTGAGCTTGAAATATAACAGGTGAGGCATTGTTCTCTCTTTTACCTTTGCTTGTCTATGTTTTATCTATATCTGGTTCTTGAGTAATAGTAAAGACATTGTTTTTTCTCAGTGTTGGATTTTATCAGATGGCAAAGATTGCTGTGACCCCTGCTATTGTTTTAGCTGAGTTTATTCTTTTCAGGAAAAGGATTTCAAAGCGAAAGGTAACTATCTGTTAGCCCATTCTATAAGTTTATCATGAAACTAAAACTTAAAGGGTGTTTGATGATCTTATAAGCTCTTGATATAAGATGTTATAAAGGTTTTGCCATGTAGATGTAGGAAATGTTAAACGACAAAAAAAAAAGAAAAAAAAGAAGAAGAAGAAGAAAAAGAAAAAGAGTAGAAAATCATGTGCTTATGCGTAAATATATTCAAACATTAGTATGCTCTTGTACTCATTGTTGGTAATGCCACTTACATACATTTGCATACATATCTTATGCCTATGATCTTAAATAAAAAAATGTTTCATGAAATGATTTCTATGTTTTTTGGTACTCACTATGCTGTTTCCAGGTGCTTGCACTCACTGTAGTATCAGTCGGTGTCGCTGTTGCTACTGTAACTGATCTCGAGTTTCACTTTTTCGGTGCTTGCATAGCCGTAGCATGGATCATACCGAGTGCAGTTAATAAAATACTGTGGTCTAATCTTCAACAGCAAGACAACTGGAGCGCCCTGGCGTAAGTCATAGGGTTTTCATCTAGAACATAATTTGGAGCAATATTGGGACAAACACAATGGATTTTAAGAATTTCTTACATGCTATGTTGTTTGACAGGCTAATGTGGAAGACAACACCTATTACCTTGTTCTTCCTCGTGATGTTAATGCCATCACTAGATCCTCCAGGTGTTCTATCGTTCAATTGGAACTTCTATAATTGTGCAACTATTGGTAGTTCAGCTGTTCTTGGCTTTTTGCTCCAATGGTCCGGTGCTCTAGCTCTGGGGTAGGTATATTCTGCTTGTGTCTTACACATATCTTTTTGTCACTCTTAGATTTGTGAGAATCACTATTGACAAAATAGAGTTTTGGACTAATTACCTCAACAGCCCCCGAAGTTTGTAGAGACTTCCATTATGGTTTGGAAAATTACAGTAATACTCCCGGCCGTTAATTTAGCTAACAGAAAATGTACAGTTAGATCTCTCGAAGTTGTAACATGTAGACTCAAGTATTACAAGTGGACCTCCCTTAATCTAACCTAGTGAAGTTTTCAGGGGTCTTACACAGGCTCAAGGTTCGGTAATTTTTCCATCAATTGAACTAATGGTATGGAGTGTGACTGCTATTTTTTCTTTATCATTTAAAATATATTATTGGTGGTCTTTCTTGTATGGTAACTCAATATATGTCAATAGGTATCTTTTCTGCTGATACCAGTAGTTCGAGTCTTGGTCGTGTTAAGCTAATCATACAAGTGTATTGATATTAAAAGCTCAATCACTATGTCGTTGATTTTGTACTCCCTCCTTGACACAGGGCAACCTCTGCAACGACCCACGTTGTCCTAGGACAGTTCAAAACGTGTGTCATTCTCCTTGGAGGCTTTCTCCTCTTTGGTTCAAATCCTGGAAGGACAAGCATTCTTGGAGCAGCCACAGCTCTTGTCGGTATGTCCTTCTACACGTACCTCAACTTGCAAACGCGTCAGCAATCAGCCAAAACATCTCCGAGACAATCGACATTGCCATTATCAAAATCTAAACTCAGCAAAGAAAACGGTGACATGGATGGAGGTGGAGATGAACATGTGTAATATGCTGACCGAACAAAGATTCACACTCAACTGGTGAAGCTAGCTTTACTAACCTGGCCCATCTATAAATTACGATTTTGAGTGAGATTCTTGTTCTTGACACGATTAACATCTGCAGATTCAGAATTTGATAGTAAAATGTTGTTCGAATTGGTTAAACGAGTTGAGAAGGGCTTGTAAATGTTTGTTATAAAGTGTTGATTAGGTTGTCTGATTGGTGTATATCACCTGTTGCGTATTTTCGGTTCTTTGTTAAGAACCTAATCATTATTTGTTTTTAATACAAGCAGTGTACTCCATGAAGCTGCCTTAGGTTTCTTTTGTTCAATTTATTGTCTTCCCCTTGTCGTAGTTTATGTGGAAGTTTTTATAGAATTATTATGAAACTATGTGACGAGAAATTGATCTTGTAATCAAAATTATATATTGTAACAAATAAATTTTAGGTTAAATGTTGCTAATGGTCTCTCATATTTTTATTTTTCTTACTTTAGTTCGTCATCTTTTATTTTTGACATTAGAGTGCTAAAACTAATAAATTTGTATTACTTTGGTCATTTGGTCAAGTTTTAGCTAATTTTCGCTGGAAAATGACTCACGTCAACATTATCCGTCATTTGAAAATGGTATATTGTCATTTTTCAAATAAAAGATCATACGAATAATAACAAATAGAAATGTTATTTATAAAATTGATGCTTATATGGATGCAAAGGATGATAATGATTTATATGGTCTCTTTTTAGATATTTTTTTTTATTTATCCTTTACTTAAATGACAATTTTTTCCTTGAGTGATACTAATGTAGGTCATTTTTCCAACAAAAAATGGCTGGAAAATTGATCAAAAAATTAAAGTAGTATAAATTTATTAGTTTAAAAATTTTGAAATTAAAAATAAAATATGAGGAACTAGCGTGAGAAAAAATAAAAACTTTAGGGCCATCAGTGACAATTTTCCTAAATTTGATGCAAGTGGATAACTAACAAAATGCTTTTGACTCGTTTTGAAAGGAACTGATTTGGGCCCATTCAGGATGGGTAGTTAGAGTTGGGCTAATCATTCAATGGACTGGACCACAATTGACGCGGGCCCAAAACAACCCATAATTCGTATGAGGTCGGGTCCAATTTCCCGACCCGTCACTCAAGCATCTGCAGACATACAGCAAAAACAGGATTACGGGGCAATGTGGTTTTTTTATTGGGTTGTCCACCTGCAAAAATAAATAGGATTGAGATAAATTCCATAAATGATTAATCAGCAGTCAAAACTAGATGCTTTCTTGAATTTCAAAGACAACCGTTGTTATACGATCTATTCACATTTTTCTTTTTTTATTTTTTTTTTAAGGGGAGAATGGAGATTATTAATAAATTTTGCAAATTCTCTAAGATCTTCAAAATTGTTTTCTGTTGGTTGTCCAACATTTTATTAACAAATTAAAAGACCAAGTATCTGCATCTATCTACAAGAAAAGTACTCATAATATTTTCTTTTGCTTTTCCCGAGAGAAGCGCGTTATATTCACTATAACCACATTATTATTAAGACAAGAGACGATTTTAGGACTCAGAGAATCAAATAAGCAACATGCCCGATTGGAAAAAACTCTGAATATCGACTGGCAAAATGTTCCCTTGCCCCCTTATTAGACAATGTCCCACATGCCATATATTATTTAACCATTTTAATAAATTATAAGATGCTACAATTTGCAGCAAAGGGAATTAATTAATTGGAAATTGCCTTGGAGTTAGGCTAATTATCTTTTCCCAAAGCACAATTAATTTCGATTTTATTTAATTGCATGCGAAGAATCCACATGCATGTAACGATATTTCAACGTACGTCACCGATGATTAAATTTTTCAGACATAAAAAATTAGAATTAAATCAGTTCAAATCGAATTCAACTCATCATTTTCTTGTTTGACTTCCGTGTAATAAGATCTTGTCATTAACAAAAATAATTAAATAAAATAAGATCGATGGGAATAATGCAACGAGTATCTTTTGCATCTTGTCAGAAATTCTAGATTTATTGTCTGTAATTAGATTCTGGATCCGACCCGCATGACAGTAAATTGTCTAATAAAAATTAAATAAAATTGGATTAACGTTAGATAATTGACATTACGAAAAATTTGAGCAATTACCATGATTTAAAACTGATGTTAATAGGAAATAACAGTGGTCAAAAATCATTTGTTACACCTTTACCACGACGGTGATACATAGTGTTAATGGGATTTGTGGAAAATCCATCATAACATATAATCATTTTGAATGCTTTTACCATGGTATAGATAATGATAAATGATATTTCATCTAATTAATTTTGAATCATTGGCTACTAGTTCCATCAGAGGGCATTGTTATCATCCAACTATTCACCATATTTGTTAATTTTTCCGTTGTCAAAGTTGATACTAAATTAATAAATTAAATAACACTACAATATGAATTAATTTATAAGGATCCCTCCAGAAATTGTACTAATTAATTTCTTTCTAATACAAGTGAGAAAAACAACCAAAGAAAAAAAAAAAAAGAAGAAGAAAGAAATAAAGAAAAATTATAAGACTAGCAAGAAGGAGAGGGGATATAGAAATAAATAAGTTGTATAGTTGCAGGTGGCATATGAGTTCCAAGTTGTACACTGACTCCAATGGGAAATAATTAATATCCTGCATGCATGCATCTTCAATCGGATTAATTACTCCTTCATGATCTGCATTAATTTATCCCTGTTCTTGGATTTATCAAAGCCAGCATATTTTTCCTATTTTTCTGCCGAGGCAAACGAGACCTTATACCCCGAGGAGCACATAGTATAGAATTGTAATGGGCAAAGCAATCAGCATTCCAAAAATAACCCTGCATAAATTATAACACAAAGTAAATAAAATATCTATATATATGTATATATGGATCTTGGAAGTATATTATATATTAGAGTGTGTAACCGTGTAAGGGTGTGTTTGTGTGTGAAAATTAACTTACGCAGTGCTTAGTATGTCTGCGTGGACATTGTATTCTTTTGCAAACACGAAGGGAACAATTCCCTGTGGAAGAGCCGCCTGTTTGCCAAACAAATATCAATATTACTTCAGTTTCACATTGCTGATTATAACAATGCATGTTCACATTTTTATGCTATACCTAAAAATAATACGGAATAATAATGGAACAATTAATTACCTCATCACCCTGTGAAATTTGGCATAATTATCAAAGCATCTTCTAATATTTGAATAATTACTATTATACCCATATTGTTGGCTCAACTGACAAATAATTATAGTCATACCTCTTGCAAAATAATGCAAATTATGAAACGTTACAAGTAGATACCTTGGAGAAGGGAATGAAACTATAATTATGTATAAGCTGAGGGGATATAATTGTAACTGTGCTTTATGCTGAACTAACGATAGAATGTGTAATGGTAATTATCCTAATCTAATGGAATGTTTTTGTAATTATGCTAAATCTCAGGGAGTGTTGAGGTAATTATCCTAATAACAATAGGTCAAAATTGCAATTTAGTTTGCCCCCTTAAAGATCAAAATGGGCAAAAAGAAATCTAAAAAAAATGGTTAAAACATTGGGAAACTAAAGCCCAATTAAGAATCAAGATTTTCTTGACCTGAACAATTGCAACATGCAAAAGAACTCCTCGGAGGCCAATGGCAATGGAAGTTGCAGCAATAACAGCTGGCCCTGTTAAGAACCTAACAGCCATTGAAAATGTTGCTACTGACTTCCCACAGGCTATGATCTTTGGTTGCAAAGCCATAAATAGACCTGAACAAAAAAATTAAAATGAAATTTGTACATAATTTTTCCAAATTTTTACATTATCTAAAGTACATAAAATTAAGAATGACATTACCTAAACTGAACATAGCCATCCCAAGACCTGCATCTGATAATATTGATATTGATCCTTTCACAATTGAAGGCATTTCAATGTTCCATCTGTGCCCTCCAAAAAACAATTGTTATAAACTGTGAAATATAATTTATTTATTTATTTATGAAAAAAATAATCATAAGAGAATTCGTAAAAGACCTGAAAGAAATGAGGGACCAAATAAGGCCAAGAAGACTTGAATAAGTATTGGGATTTCTGATGAGTTTTCTCCAAACCATGATGAGTATAAGCCTAGTCATAACACTAGCAGGGGGCATTTGTGTCTTTTTCTCCATCATCCCTCCTTCTTGATCCATTTTCTTCTGGCATGAATATGGAGATGCATTTGCTGGGAATTTCAGGCCGTCCTCGATTTCGATCTCTTTTTCTCCATTCATTTTCCCAACCGGGCTTCCATTTTCTATCATAATCAAGGGAAAGGGAAAAAAAAATTCATAAAAAAGAAAAAAAAAAGGTTATAAGTTTGAAAAAACTAAGTAAACAAACAGACCTCTAGCTGGACCGGCAATATCTTGTTGAAAAACGGCTTTAGCAGCATCAATATTAGCAAAATCACTTGAAGCAGCTTTATTAACTGCATTTCTCATATTAGCTTCAGACACAGGAGAAGCACTTGAACTCCAAACAAACATGTGTAATTCCTTGTTTGGATTAGTACTATTATTACCACTTTCCTTTCTTCTAGGATTAGAAAACATAGGATTTGGAGGTGGGTAAGAAGGCTGCATACTGTTACTGTTCCCTCCATTAAACAACTCCCCACTCATACTCCTTCCTGTTCCAGTTTTCCTCTTCCCAATCTTCATCATCTCCTCTTCAAAATTCGACGTTCTTGGTGTTGCCCCTTTTGATGATTGCAAAGAAAAAACTTCCCCTCCAAAACTGTTTGTGTATCCATGTTTAGGGCTAGCAGCCTTACTCGCGAACATCGCATAAAAATCCATTTGGTTGAAGCTCGATGCACGTGGCGTAGGCTCTCTTGATGACTGAACAGAGTAAATCTCAACGCCAGTTAAGTTAGAAGCTCTTGGAGTCATTGCACTAGAATGCAACCCTTTATTGTAAGACGAGATCATCGAAGCAGAAGTCGATCGTTTAACGACGACGTGTAGTTTCCCATCTTCTCCAATCTCTGCATCAGCTTGAAGGGGGTCTCTACCATTTAGAGAAATAACATCAGATTCAACTTTGAATGAAGTTATAGATCCAGCAGTTTCAGGAAACTGATCAGTTATGAGTAGTTTGGCTCCTCTGTATTCAAACATGAAGAGCATAAGAGTGTACCATATGACACTTTGCATAACCACAATTTGGACCATAAGATTGCCTGAGAAGTCTCCATACATGGCCCTAAGTAAAGGGATTCCCATCACAAGAGTGTTTGGAAGAGTTGAGAGGGAAAACAGAGTGATCATCCATTCTAAGCTGCCATTTTTGCTGAAAGCTTGCCAGAGGAAAAGGGCTCCAAGAATCACAACTTTTTGAAGACAATCAGCTGCTAAGAAATGGTAATTCATTTCATAAATGTTGTTTGTGGATATGAAGTGGAATCCTAGCAATGGAACGGCAAAAACTGCGACAAAACGGTTTATGCCGGAGCATTGATCAGGGGTGAAGATTCTCCACCATTTTACAGAACCATAGGCTAGAATCATGGCCACGTATAGTGGGATTATCGCGGCAAGAACATCGTAGATGTCCTTTCCTGTGATCATGGCTGTGAGGACAAGAGATGCAGATGGATTGGAAGGGAAGTTGAGAGAAAAATGAGAGGAAAACAAGAAGGGAAAAAGGGGTTAAATATGGTTTTGTGATGGTACTTGTGTGCTTATATTATATAAATCAAACTTTGCAGCTAGAAAAGGGCATCTTGTTTCACACAGCAGGGGGCAAAGGGTTGGCAATGAGATGTGGAGAAAGAAGTAATTTTATATGTTAGGATGTGTTTGGCTTTGGGACAATTTGTTTGAATTCAAGGGACAAAATAAAGGTGAGTTTGGCATGGAAACTTGAGATATGCTAACTTGGAATTGAGTGTCCAATCAATGACAAGTTTGATACTTTGTTGGTTAAAATGTAGACATGGGTAATAAATAAATGAATAATAAAGATTCGAATTAATGAACTTTCTAAATTTTAGTCCAATTTAGAATTTATTCCCTAATTTTGAGTGATAAAAAGATAATTATATTATTTAAATGGAATATTTCATTAATTGGTTTGGAGCATCTAACGAGTCTAATTCAGATTGATCTATTTATGAAAGATGGTTCTAGTTTGATATATAGGTCGTACATTAGTTAAAAGAGAATGAGATTTTATTGCAAAAGAATTCAAAGTTCTTTGATTGGAAATTACAGTTTAGATATATTTACAATTATAATATAATTAACTAAGTTTGAACAAGTTGACTTTCAACTTACATGTTCTCGAGAATAAACACCCATTAAAGTTCACATTAAGGTCAAATGTGTAATTTTGAACGTATGCCTAGAATATTGTTAGAACAATGCCAATAACATGTAATATATAATATTCACATTTTCATCTTCTTTGAAAAATAAAACTTTTATCGCTTAACATGCACCCATGCGAGCAATTAAAATATACTCTCTTTCCATTTAAAATGTTTTATTTAAACAAATAAGTTTGAATTATTTTTTTCTGATTTAAACTAATTAATTTTTTCATGATATAATTCGTAAAGATTTATTCGTGTTACATAATTATATTAGTAATAAAGTTAAATCTTAATTATTGACCAATATACTATGAGAATTCAGGCATCAGGTAAGAATCAATTGCTAGCTCGCGACAGGACTCAAAGTGGCTTTATGGTCATAGAGGCCCATCGTACCCAACTACCACGGCCCATTTTTGGAAGGCCCATTTTGTAAGCCCATAATCCAATTCTATAACCACCATAAACTGCAATGAAAATCATTTTCAAATGTGCTTATTATTCTGCGCTCTTATTTAAATCTATATTTGTCTTTTCGTATTTTATTACCGCATGGACATACATGTACTAACTTAGGCATCGTTGAATTTTCTTTGGCTTACTTGACGATCCTAAAACATATTTGTGCTTTTAGGTCGAATCAATGATTATACATCAACTTTTTTGACGATTTGAGTGTGATTAGATCTTTTTAAAATAAATAAATAAATAAATAAAAATCGATATGTTTGTTAGTAATTATATAATTTGAATCTATATCAAAATTTTAACTTATTATATTATATTCAGACAAACTTTTATTGTATTATTGAAAATTATAAATATATATATATATATAGTGGTACGTATTACTAACAACATACGCATCTTATTCTCTTTTTTCTTCTATGATTAATTTCCCTATGTTGATTTTGTATGGCCCGTTGGGTTCACGTGGAAGAAGGGTTATCACATATCATTAAGGTTAATTATTTGCAAATCGCATGCTTATAATTACTTAAGAACTTATATAATAAAATGTTGACTCTTCTGCTATATATATCTTTCAAGTAGTTATAGTGCCAATCAACTTCTCTTCCCTTCGTATGAAGAGTCATATATTCCAACAAGTAGTATGCCCTCTTTAAGCTCTATGTTTATGTACACTTGGTAGTTGGCACATACGGAAGCCATTTGATCTTAATCGGGAATAATTAATTATTGTTGTTGCCGCTGGTGTTGGTGTAAATGCAATAACGTAGTATTACGGATCAAAATATACGCTCACAATTATGTGAAGACGAATTATACATGCGGAATATTCACAAAAAAGTTACAAGTATACGATATTAAGTAATTATGTAATTATGTGAAATTGCTATTAATTATATATGTAGATAGCAAATATTAGAAAAGTCTTTCATCCAAATAATAATTTTCCACTAGTTTAATGATCAAAATTGTGTTGAAATTACTATAGACAGATAGTGATACATATAATTTTTACTATCGTTAAATAATCACTTGTCACTTTATATAGATATACGTGACACAAAGTTAATAAAAAAAGGGATGAAAAAGATTACGGCACATAAAAAATACTAAATAATGAAAAAAAGTATGGAATAAAAAATAGATATAATAATAACATTTGCTATACTTCTTTTTACTCATATTTAGTCTTTTATTAATAATTAATTTCTCTTACATGAAGCATATTTTCCTTTAAAATATATAACTTTGTAAATAAAATATATTAATGCATATTCTTGTATTGTTACATGAATAGCAACATGAGAATTAAAATATGTAATCATGAACAACTCATTAAATAGTTATTTTAAGAAAACTCATTGATATAATTTTTTGAGGAAATACATTAATTAATGCATATATATATATATATATATATATTAAGTTTTTGAGTAATTGGTTGTTCAATTTTGGTATATCCAAGTTAGTGGATGTTTTAAGGATTGAAAAGTTCATAATTTTTAAAATTGAAGTAATTAAGTAATGGTTAGGTAGTTGGTGTGCTTTGAAAATTGCAAAAAGTACGTAAAATAAAATTAAAATTTAAAAAACATGTATGTTACAATTACATGCGGATATATACACCAAACATACACTTATAACATAAAATATGCGTATTTTTTCATATCATTGAAACAGACTGTTTTTTTGAAAAATATGTACAAAAAAGCATTATACGCTGTATTATACACGTTCTCACTAACTATGATGTGACACTAATTATGAATAAAGACAACTTAAAGCAGTACTACTTCTTGTTATTGCTGAGCCATACAATTCATTATTTTTTTAGGAAAAATAAATTCCTTATAGTATGAGTTATATTGATTACACGTACCTAGGAAGTAGGAAACCTAACACCCGATGAATAACATATACATATCTTCCCATGAAATTCAAAAAGCAAGCTTCCCTTATTAATTTGTCACAGTAAAATTAGATACATAATGTTTATGCCCTCATACTCAGGATTGCCAGACCCTACTTGTTCGTACGTACTCACTACGTATATTTGAGTTGAATTTTTTTTTTTTTTTTTTTTTGATTAATTGAGTTGATTTTGGTTTAAATCTGAGTATTGGAGCCATTCATATAGGTAGCCTTCATCAATTAATTAATTATACAATCTTGAATCCAATAAAAATCTGTGTTATTAGTTCATTTAAAATATATATCGAGTCCTTAAGTCAGTTTAAAATAATTTATTATTTTCGAGTTAGTTATTAATTGATTAATATTACATGAACTTTTCTAAATCAAGAAAATTATTTTAATTTAAAAGATTTTTGCGGGTGAAAGATTTCATTATATGTGATTTATGAGGTCACTTAATTAATTCGTCATATTAATTACTATTTTGGCTTTTAAAATATTGAAAAAAATTATTATATTGTAAGCTGGCCTCGGGTAGATTATTCTTTAATATTTGAAAAATCCTAAAAGATGTTTGATGAATTTCTGAAAAAGAGCTTATATAATCTAAAAAAAAAACTTAGAATTTTAACAATAAATGAGTTCATTCTAGCTTTCAAAAATTTAAGTAAAAAAATATTAACTTATTTTTAATTTTTTAATTTTGATCACATTAAAAATAGAAGTATTACTAACATTTCTATTCAACTTTATTTTATTGAATACTTTAACAGTTTTATTTTTAAAATCAAATTAAGTATGTTAATTAAAGATTCAAAGGATATCTAAAAAAATATATTAAATAAATCTAACCAGACATCCGAGTCCCAATTTCCAAAACTGCATGACCCAACAAAAGTCACTCTAATTATTCTCAAAAAAAAAAAAAAAAAAAAAAAAAAAAAAAAAAGAAAGAAAGAAGAAGAAAAAGTCACTCCAATTAGAAAACTTGTTCTCAAAGCCCTTACAAATTTCTCACAAAAATTTATTTCGATTAATTATGTTATGGGTCATAATTAATAGGCACCATAAATTAATATTGAACTAAATTAATTTATATCGTTTCTTTGTAACGCTTGAAGAAAATTTTGGACTGCCATTAATACCATCAATTTTCATGTACCCTTAATTAATAGACAGGATAAGCACCTCTACACCCTTGAGGTTCACCATAATTACCAAGGCACTCCTTGATATTTGGATAACTATAATTATATTTCCTAATATACAATGCAACTAATGCATAATTACAATTACACCTCCTAAACTTATGCATAATTATAATTAGAAAACCCCTAGGATGACACATAATATTATAATAAGACCCCCTTATCCAAGGGGTATACTTGTAATGTTTAGAATTTTCAAAGAGTATAATGAAAAATATTCAAATCTCAGGAGGTGTAATAATAATTATCCAAATATTAGAGGGTGTTTTAATAACTATGGTAAATCTCGCAGGGTGTTGAGGTAATTATCCATTAATGGAAAGGAAGCAAGAAAAAAACTTTCCAAATTCCTTCAAATATCTTTCAACAAAATATAACCCAGCATAGAGATTAATTGTTGAGGGGTTACATGTTAATCACAATTAATCACTTTTCTTGACTTCTATACTCTAACTCCCCAAGTAATTAATTAATTCTAAATCATTTTTTGCATATAAATAATATGCAAACACATACTCATCCCTATTGATTAATAACCATTTATGTAAAATTAAACTGTAAGTCAAAACAATAGTACTGGCACTGTGACATTAGGCAGGTTAAAATTTTTTGGTTTCCTCCCAGGAGTCATATTCCTATATAACGCATGCCATTATTATTGCCCTGTTTTCTTTTGACATTGATAATAATCACACACTTCATATAAATACATAATTAAAAATGTGATTAATTTCTTCCCAAATATAGTTTTGTTATTATTACCCCCCACATTATAACACTATATATAAATCTCCTAACTCATTGACAAATATTCCCATCGACTCCCATGGATCATGAAAATGATGAAGTTTGTCTCGAGCTAGGCTTAGGTGAACGTATCCCCAAAAGGGATCATTCTCGAAAAAATAAAAGATTTTTCTTTCTGGATTTGTCGATCCCAATTCACTCAAGTGATCGAATAATCAGTGCTGGCTCGAGCTCAAACTTGAAGATACTCGGAGAGGATGAGAAAGAAGGAAGCAAAAATAGTTTTTCCAGTGGTAGCAAAGATGATGATGACAACAATTGTTCCAAGAATTTTAGCAGGAAAAAATTAAGGCTCACTACAGACCAGACAACCTTGCTTGAAGACAGTTTCAGACAACACACTACCCTTAATATGGTATATGTTTAATTTTATTACACACACACACACGCGCGCGCGCACCCACGCACACATGTATATATGCTTTCAAGTTGCATGATTCTTTTTTTTTTTTCTTCTTCTTCTTCCCTATATGATTTCTTATTTGTAGATAATATATGTAATAAAAAGAATGGGTTTTTAACAGGCTCAGAAACAGGCACTTGCAGAAAAATTGAATCTCAAACCCAGACAAGTAGAAGTTTGGTTTCAGAACAGAAGAGCAAGGTAATTATCACTATTATTTTTTTAAATTTACAGAATTTTCTCTTTTTTGGGGAAAAAAAAAAAAGAAATCTTTTATGTTTTAATGCAGGACTAAATTGAAGCAAACAGAGGTAGACTGCGAATTTTTGAAGAAAAAATGCGAAAGATTAAGCGAAGAAAACCGGCTATTGAAGAAAGAGTTGTTCGAACTACGATCGTCGCTGAAGACGGAAAAGCCACAACCACCCCCGGCGGTGGCGGTGGCGGCACCGCCGTTTTTCCATCGTAATCCGAATACAGCGGCGGCGCATGAGAAAAATGGGAAGGATAGGGGTGGCGGCGAAAAGCAGGAATTAGCGGCTGCGGCAGCCGTTATGGATGTGGTCCATCAATCCTAAACCTATTAATCAGCGAAAACAGCTTTAGGGTTTGTAGGAGGAGAAAAAGAAAAGGAGCAATGTGGATGAAATATGATGTCTTATTGTATATTTTACTAATGATTATTAACAAAATTTAATAAAAGAATTAGTTTTAAGGGTTGCCCTAGTCTACTATCTCTTCAATAATTTTTCCTAAGGGCTTTCATTGGAATTATTATTAATAATATTATTGGGGCCAAAATAATATGATGTCATACTCATAGACTTTGGACTGTAACAATTTAATTTGCAACACATGTTCTAACTTGTATATAATTATCCTATTATAAGTTTTGATAATAGAAAATAATTAATTAGCTGTAAATTAATTTGATCCTATATATATATATATGAAAAAGTTGAGAATCAAGGATCACTACAACAAATTTAAACAATTACCAAGGCTAAAAACTGATGCAAACAGAAAAAAAAGTAGTAATGGAAAATCATTTGCTAGGATTTCACCATGGCAATGATTTGTGATTTTTGTGAGAGTAACGAAAAATCCACCACGATATATAACCGTAATGGATGTTTTTTCACCTAAATATAGTCATAATAAATAATGTTTCCACTACAATGTTTTGAATCATTGGTTATCATATCCATCACAACTGTTAATTTTGGATTATTTGTCACTATTTCTATCACGGCTATTATTTTTTTTATTGCAAAAAATCAATAATTTTGTAGTGAATGATGATTTTTTTTCTTAAATTTAAGATTTGATCCATCGGAATTCACAAATTATTGATGTTGATTTTTCTCATATGGCATCTTGCTTGAGGCCTTGGCACAATGCTTTGTGATCAAGGGAAAATACAGTTCATTTGTGTAGATTTTGCTCTATAAATCTAAATAAAAAAGAAAAACAGGCAGGAAATTATTAAACAAGCACAGGCGGGGCGCAGTCTTTATACTATCGTTTAGCTCCAGTGGACTCAATGAACTGATTGAGTCCAAGCATGTAAAGAGCTTTTTTTTTTCTTTTTTGCTTTCCTTTTCTTTTTTTTCTTTTTTTATTTTTTTGATAAAACAAGTGTGTAAAGAGTTGACCATGACAAGTTAAAACTAGTGATATTTTTATTACTTTTTAATTGCTGATAACTACACATGCATTTACACCTCAAGACAAATGAAATTATATGTTATAGTCTTATCTTCATGAAATTGAGCCACAATATTTTCTGATTCCAAGTTAAACAAAAGATTTAATAAATTAATAAATTTTACCGTGACACTTATACTTTTTTATATTTTAAATTGTAGATAAATCATTATATTAAGGTCCTCGATCGCATCTACAAGCAAAACTTAAGGTTATGTTTATTTATGTTTTGAGGTGTTCTAGGGAATAGTATTTGAAAAATGATGTTTTGAAAGTAGAGTTGGAGAATGTGATAATGCATTTCGAGAATGTGATAGATGTTTGTTTATATTTCGGGTAATAAATAGAAATTATATTGAAGTATAAAGTAATTTTGATTATGTTTCAGAGGGATACAGTTTTTACTGTAAATGTCAAATCATTTACTTTTTTGTTTGGTTAATAGAGAGAAAATTGATTTTAATAATATATTATATATAATTTTAATTATAAAATCTATGAATAATATGTATGCATTTAAATATAATGATTGTATATATACCAATATATAGATATATGTACGTATGCAAATATGAACTTTTTGGTAATGATGAATAAAATGTCAGGACTTTTCAAGAAATTAAAAAAAAATCATTTCCCCCAAAATAAATACTTATATTTGTTTACGTTTTCAGGAAAACAAAATTATTTCTCCCAAAAACATAAATTAACGCTGCCAAAATATGTGGATTTTGACTACGAAAAGCTCATATATATATCTCATTGTAACATGTGTATAAAAGACTCAATTTAACCAATCTCCAAGTCTTGAATAAAAAATTTGTCATCCATAAGCAGCTATCGTGCCTAAAAGTTGGCCAAAAACGTCCTTGCAAAATTTAAAAGAAATGAAAAATGAAAATGGAATCTAACTAACTAGACCTTGAGTTATATATCCATCCCTCACACAGTGTAATTTGCCGCACGTACGAAGCCTAGTGAGCCTCTAGGTAGGCTTTCATTGAGAATGTAGCCTGACAAAACGCAACTCCGTAATTAAGTTAAATAATAATAATTAACATTTTTTTACATATTCAAATTCCATGACTAATAATATACATACATATGTACACACACACGCACGTGTAGATACTCTACAAATTGTCATCATGACATCATGCATAAAGTCTGCAATTTTTGCATGATTTCGTCATATTTTTCCGTCCTTTATTTATTTTTCCTTCTTCCCTTTGGTAGAATTTAGGTGATGATTGCAATAATTTATGTAAAAGTATAATCACCTATTTTTATTAAAAATTAAAAAAATCAAATTATAGTTAAAAGTACTTGATGTTTGGAAATTATCAAAATAATTTACCATAAGTCAATAAAAAGTTATAATGTTTACAATTATAATCACTTATTTTTATAAAAAAAAAAAAAATAGCTTACAGCACTCTTTTGAAATTATAGCTTATTGCTAATTAATTTTAAAGAACTTATAGTAGGAGTAACGATTCCAAACACTGAAAAATAGCTTTCAACAGTTCATAATCACATAAGTACTTTTTATAAGCAATTGCAAACACCCCCTTAGAAAGCATATCTTATATATAGGATATAAATGGAGTAGGCAAGAACTTGTATTTTTACTTGAGTAGAATATTCATTGTAGAACTAGAAAGTTACAATGTAAGTTGGGGTTGACAATTGTTATTTCATTGTATAGTAAGTTGTTTTTTTACTGCACAAGAAGTTTAATTACTTGTTTATTACTTGTTCTATTTGACATTAATTTCGGATATAGTTGTCATGATTCACTATTGTAATGAAGTGACGTAATGGACCTTCTACTGAAAAATAAATTAAAAGTAAAAAGCACCAAAAAGAAAAGAAAAAATCTAATCTCGTTTGCAGAAATATTTAAGTATTGCTTTCCATGATTTACATTTCACAATGTACTTATTTTTACGATTGGAAAATAAATGAAAACAAATAAATAAATAGTACTAAAACTGCCCTAGTCGAAATTAATGGTTTATACTTCATAGTACCGTCTATATATTCTCAACGATTTGAGAATTAATGAATAAGTTCTTTGGTCATCAACACAACTAGCAACTCTCCCTCTAGAGGACTTTGGAATTAATTTTTGCGACATTTTTTCTACCTTAATTAAGTTATGCCCTTATTTGATTATTTTTTGGGGGGCAAAATTGGGAGGGTCTATAGTACTGGCTAATATAATTAGGCTTCCCTTGTCAAATATATCACACTACACATAATTATTCTCTTTAATTAAAACATGACAAAACCATTAACCCTTCATCTTGATTTTTTTGGTTTGTTCATAACCAATTTCTCAATCACAATCCAATCTTATAATATATAGTTATTCCAAAATCTGAAAAAAAAAAAAAGGGAAATTGATGTGATTTTTACTTAGTTTAATTAACAAGACAAATTATATTAGTGCTTAATCTTGTTAGTTCATAGAGCCTACAACTTCAAGCCTCTATAGTTAGCATTTTTTACTAAAAAAAAGTGTCATATACAGTCTACATGTTCAATTTCTGGTTGAAAAGCTACCAGAAAATGGACGGAGGGACTAAATTGAAAGCGAAATAAAACTCTAAGGACAATAAGATCAGGAATTGAAGTTAAAGGACTAGATTTTCACAAGTAGTGGCAACTAGTTTACTCATATTCTTATTGTATTAATAATTAATAACATATGTTATCGTCAACTCACTAGCAATTAATATAAATTATTGTCACGGCTCAGTGACTGACAAATTTTGATTCCATGGAATTGTCTAGAGGATGCTTAAATTATATTCCTTAGACTTTAGAAACTTTATAGGCCATTTGTGATTTATCTCTTAAAAACTGGAAATCAAACGTTAACAATTAATTATAAGACCATTTAATCACCTGAAATTCATAATCTAAAGGATACTCAAATTATATTTCATTGCCAATATGTGAAAGGTAAGGGTGGCAAAATGAAATGTATTATAAATCTAAATTACGTGCTAAATGGATTCGATGCAGCAATAGCAACATTAACAACATCAACAACAACAACAATAATAATAATTTTCTTCCATGAGATGCTGATGCTGCTGCTAATTATCAAATTATAGATTCATAGTTGTTTCTTAAAAGCCCACGCCAGGCTTTTGCCCATTGCGAAAAATTCTCCACTGTTGTCTCCTATAGGAGTCTAGGCCGTGTCTCAATCTTAGTGTGGCTGATCATTCTCTCGGACCGACTACTAATCATCACCTTGATAAACTATTGCTCCAGACTTCTCCCAAAACTCGTTCACAAATACTGTAATGAAAGAAACAGTGGAGTTTGTCGCTAGGTATTTGACCAAATAGGATCGTCAACAAGCCAATATTGAGCCTCTTTAGACTTCTCCCGAAACTCGTTAACAAAAATTGTAATGCAAGGAACATTGGAGTTTGTTGCTACATAGTTGACCAAATGGGATCATCCACTTCCTATAGAACCTAGCACTAAAGCGATATTTTTTAGCTGCTTGTTGCATTATGTTACGTTCAGTGTCTATAAATGTTGTAATAATTTTAGATATTTTTATTATGTGTTATACAAAGGTAAAGTTATGACTTTTTTGCCGAATTTTTTACTATCGTTCGGCCTGATGGCCCTGATCTTCAGGAATCCAGAGGGTCCTAGCGTCTTACCCACTGATGTAAAAGGGTGTACAGCAAAGCTTAATTTGAATATGTTAAAAAGTTCTAATATCATAACATATTTATAGAGCTTATAAGATCTTAAATCTTATTTCAAAAATATATTGTCGACATATTTGGATAAATAAACTCATAAAGGTTATAAGATGTTTAATAATAATAATTTGTAATTAAAATAATTAAAATCAAAAAAGCATATTAAAGTCTTAAAAATAATTATAAACTGCTTACTTTAAGCCCTTTTTAAATAAAATTATTAAACATATCATATAAGCTCACAAACATTTCATAAGATGGTTTGAAAAATTTATAAACTCACCCAAAACACGCTCTTAATTAACTCTTGCTTAGACCAAGACTGAACTTTCTACAATTACTCGAATTTTTCCTACAAACTAAAATTACAGATCTTCAGGATGAAATTATGTAACATAATTTTCTAAAGAAAATGGAAGTATTCGATCAACACCCATAACATCAAGTTCTTCCTCCATGATGCTGACCCTTTTAAATCCTAAACACTACCATAACTACCACACATTAAGTCAACGACCTCTCACTATTAATTGGAACACCCTGTGTGGCTTGAGAAATTACCTTAGCATTCTCTTTTAGTAGTTTAAACTGACAAAAAACTTAATGTTATAACATTATAATTAGATCCCGTAGAAAATCTACCATACTGACTAAAACATTACAAGTACACTCCCTCTTAATCTAACATGCTTAAATTTTCCAAAATCTAATTAATTGTAATTTTACACAGATTTCATTGAGTTTCCCACCTTGAAGTAATGTCATAGGTATTGTAATTGTCCAAACCATAGAGGATACAATTTCTATGGTAGGTCAATTCTCAAGGGGTATTTAGGTAACTATACTAATGTTAAACTGCAATTTCGATTACATATATCAAGGCTCGGGCAGTAACCAGTAAACCAAGCCTTTCTTCAAAGACAATAAAGAAGTAGCCATAATTCTATAGTTCAGCCACTTGCATTAAAAGCATTCAATTCTCCATTGAAATTGGAGGATAAGCACAAAGCAGGGAACAGTAAGATATAACAAGGTTTATAAGAACTGACTGCAAAATGAATGTATACCAGCCAAGTCAATGGTTGTCAAAAGTAAAAGTTGAAGGATTGCAGCCTCAAAGATCTTCCTTCTCTGCAGTATCAATGCCTAAAAGTTTCCCAAGTTCACCACTTTCGTATGCTTCAACAGTGTCTGCAGACAAACGATTTGTTTGTTACATGGCAATCGGCTAATAATATAGTTAGAAGTGAAATAAAATGATTTTGGAATGGATGAACAAGATACCATCAGAGCCTCCAAGATGCTTTCCGTTTATGAAAACCTGTGGTACGGTTCGCCTCCCAACAATCTCACTCAAAGCATCTTGAATCTTTCCACCATCATCTGCAATAATAGAAAAATAACGATTTATAGACAGACAGATATGGATATAGATTTATACATGTCACCTTTGTTCATAGAAATGTGAGTCAAAAAAGTTCAAGAGACAAGATTATGGAATAATATGATGGGTTGATGAAGACAAACTAGGCAAAGAACCAGTTTGCACAATACCGAATTCATTCCATGTTATCTGTCTTCAACTTAAAATAGCTCATGAATCGTGATGGCAAATTGTGCTTTACAATTATCACCATTGCTCAGTTCAATTTTAATACCGCATATCATACAAACAATACTTAAAATTTAGAGAAAATTATAGATGGGGTGATTATGAAAGACAAACCTCTCTCATCAAGTTCAACGACATATGGCACTTGATTCAACTCCTTGAAGACTGCTTTTGCCCTTCTACAGTATCTACATATCAATTACAGCAACAGGATGCAACAATATTAACATTATTACTCAAAATGCAGTCAAGTATATCATAATGCAAAAGAAGTATATGGTAAAGATTGGAGGTAACAGCTGAAAGGAACTAATTTTGGCAGAAATTTTGAAAAGAAATGTTCATCGTCGCATAACTCATCATTTAGATTCACCATTTACCAAGTAGAATTCAAAACCTGACGCAAGACATGCCATTTGGTGTACCTTAATGACATGCTAAATGTTGAAGAATATTGGACTCATGAACCCAACTTTGTTTCTTTTGGATCATTACACTAGATTTAATCAAACTCCAGTGCAGGGCATATTAACCGAACTTTAGCAAGTTTCAGAAAGTACGACAACCAGAATTCAGATCAACTAGGAAAGGAAATTAAATAGCATCCTCGAGAAACTTTCAAGATTCCAAAGCAAACCATAATTACCAAAATAAATAAATATATCCATCATCATATATTCACACCATTCCCACGAGAGGCTTGTGAATTCATTTGGATACTCCAGAAATCTGGCAATAAGGAACCAGAACACTTAACTAAGGTGGTCGTCACCTTCCTCAGCTTCAGTTATCAAAGAAAGGTCATTGCACGTCTACGTAAATTGTAGTAAGATAACATATGATTAAATTAGCATCCTCTCCTTTTAGTTTGACATTCAGTTAATTCATTTTACAAATCCCATTGACAAAATGAAGTGTAGTTCCATGAATTATTAGGTATGATTTGTATGTGAAAGGTTCCACGGAGTCTATAATTCATACTCCAGATCTTTAGAAACTTCAATCACGGGGCATTCTATAGAAGCCCAGCAACCAGAGTACAACAACACTTTTATTCTACGTTACTGGTTTAAACCCATGATCCAGATATAATGCATGCACTATTAAACATGTTTTTTATGATCACTATCCACTAGATAATTGCAAATTTCCATTTCACACAAACGGAATGACAAGAAAAATCTGATGAGGACAAATTCCATTAACGGATTATTTTCATTTTATTCCAGCTAATTCCTCTAAAGTTGTATTAAGTAGTCCAGATTTGGGAATTTAAGAACTTCATTCCTGATTAAAAAAAAAAAATCCAAACTTGCATTTTACATCCTAAGGAATAAATTTTGTATCACTGCTTACCGAACAGCATAATTTCACAGTTTCATGATATTTCAGAATCTGTAATCTGAAGGGGAAAGACACATTTTCAAGCAACTGCTAAAATCAGAAAGGTTACTCCAATCGTAGTCCAATTCACATCCGAAGCTCAGCAGAAACTCATTCTTTTAATCTGAACAATTTCGTAAACTCAACCTATGTTCGATAACACTTAACAAAAAGTCAGAAAACCCAAATGATATCTAAATTCAACCTCCCGATCTGCAGCATAATACCAAAATAAAACAAAAACATAAAACAGGGCCAGAAAAATACTGAAAGGATTATAAATAACTACAAAAGCAAAAGCATTCAAGAGAGAGGAAAATGGTCATACGGGCAGTAAGATTTGGAGAAGATGACTATGGAGTGAGAAGAAATGGTCTTCTTCACAAAAGCAGCTGGTGATTTCGACTTTGCTTCGACACCCGGGGAATATGATGACAGCCAAAGGGCAGCCAGAAATGTAAGTACCGAGATAAATCTCAGGGTTAGTGGTACATATAATGAGCTTGCAGGAGCCTTCGCCATTTTCCAATGCAATCAGATATGAATCGTTAATTCTATTCAAGATCGGAACTTTATAGATCACGGTGAGGTTCAGTTTTCAGGGATCTTTGCAAAATCCTTTGTTTTCCCTTAGATTTGGATAATGGGTTCACTCTCACGCCTCAGCCATGCTCTAGGGGTGACAAACTGACAATGGGGGACGGCCCGGCTCGACACAAGCCGGTCAATGGGTCGGTTGGAGTCGCCCGTTTCTGTATTTTAAGCGGGTCGATTATATCTCTAGGTGTGTCCAATCGGATCAAATCGAATCGGTTGATTCTTAGTGGGGCTGACTATCACCACACCGGCCCACACGATTACATAGTCCAGAATGGAAGCGGATCGCCTATTAAAAATTAAAGAATTGATTTTTTTAAATACATTAATGTGTTTTTTCACTAAATAAAATTGTTGGAAAAAGAACAAAAATGTTGGAAATTAAGTGTTTTAGAAAATACAAGGATTTAAAAAAATTAATTATTGATAGAAGTACTAAGACTTAAGACTTAAAAATAAAAATATATTTCAAGAGTGTGTGTAGCTAAACTTATTTGAATCATCTTATAAGTTCATAAGGTGTCAAATTACTAGGATTAAATGAGATATTAGCTTATAAAGGGTTAATAATGATAATGTTTCGTAATTAAATAATTAGTATTGAAAAAGAATGTTAAAATTTTAATAATAAGTTAGAAACTTCTAAAATAAGATGTTAGGATCTTCTAAACTCTTTTAACAGATGTTAGGATCTTCTAAACTCTTTTAACTATAGTCAGAAGTTTACAAACTTTTTTTAAAAAGAGAAAATAATTATCAAACATTTTTTAATATTATAAAGTATTTTCAAGTGCTTATTAAGGTTCTCTCTCAAAAAAGGAAAAAGCGGTTATCAGATGTAAAAAATCTATTCGATAAGCTTAAAAAAAATAAAAAATAAACAAAAGAAATGCTAACTCCGAGAATAAGATTATAGGATCATATAAATTCTTCATTTTTAAAATTCTAACATACTCTTTTAATTTTAATTATTTTAAATATAAAATTATCATTATTAATCTCTTATAAATCTTATTATCTTATTTTATTTAAATACATTAATAATTTATTTTTAAAATAAAATTTAATATTTTATAAGTATTCTGCGATAACCCATTCCGAAATGCAAAGTTTTGCCCACCACCTAACGGAAGATGCCAAATATATGACCCCCTCCGTTTTCAATATTTTGAAAATGTTTGTTCGCAATATTATCATCAATCACATCCCTTCCCTTTGTCTACCATACAAAATCATTGAAATGTAATGCAGAATCTAGTTGGCTATGTTCATAGGTTATGCTTAGTTCTTTCGGACTTCTAGGAGAGAGAGAAAAAAATATATACATATATATATATACATTAATAAAATTCTGACTTTAAGTAGTACTATATATCTTAATCCAATTTATTATTATTTTTTTCTATGATAAAATCCAAATGTACCAATAAGAATATATTTGACATTTTTACAGATATGAAATAGAATATGAAATGCACATTAAAGGAAATGATCGAAAGTGTTTTTTTAAAATTTATTTGATAAGTAAATCCTAATGTGATCTAGGTCGTCCAACATAACAAATATTTATTGTTTTGTTTATGAGACAACCTAAATGAGGTTGATGAATACGATGATGTTGTTGCAGGTTTGGGAAAAGTCATCTTATTCTTAAATTAATAAAAATAGGAAAATAGGCAAGCTAATCATAGAATAAGGCTCAAACCTAATACGTGCATACATATGTCTAATCTCCTTGAGGGTATTTTTTTTTTTTTTTTTTTAATATGGATTGGTGGTGGCATTGGATTTGGATAAAATTATAAAATCTTGCCACGTGTTACTATCGAACTGTCTCAAAAATGAGTTATAGAATCCAACTAACTATAGTTGACCCACTCATAAAAATATGATCTTGGAGTATATGGTTATTTAATTTTACTCTAGGATATTTAGTTATTCCAATGTGTCAAAAGACCTAATTAGGAAAAAACAAATGATACATGTATATGTAGATGATCCACCATGTTCTTTCATGGTCCGTTCCAAAATTGTATTGTTCATCTCCCTTTCCATATGTATTATAAATACATACAAAGTCATTAAATGTTTACTTATAAAAACAATTTAATCATGGATACAATATATTTAATATATATTCATAAAATAGAATAAAAGATGAAATACTTGTCGAAATAGAAGATCCAAAATAATTCAAAGAGTTTTGAATTGGACCTCTAATCAGTGTCAAGAAAATTACTATACATGGGACAACTAATATGTGGCATAACCATAAAACATACCAACGCCAACCATCTGCTTCGTTTCAGCTGTTGCTCAGGCTTACATCCAAACCAATCCTCTCATCATCTTCTCCATTTTCTTCTTCGTCTGCATGATTACTGTCCTGAATAATATATCTAATCCAGTACAAACGTACATCCAGTTTCAATCTTCAAGGCGACAGATGTACATATATTCATAAACACATACATTATTACAACCTCATTTTATATATGATTCTTGTTTCGACCTCAAAATTGAAGCTTCTGTCTTTCAGGCATAAGCCTTCATATTTGACTATAATAGTAGCAACATTGATCCTTTTCTAGATTCCTTTGTCTTTTCCTCTTCATATTTTCTTGCTTCCCTTTTTCACAGAATCAAATTCTCTCCCCTTTTGCAACGGCGTCATATGGGCGTTTTCTTTTTCATTTTCTTGATTACCACTGCATTAGGTTCAAAAATAGACAATGAAAATGGAATTGCTAACTCAACAGCCGTTCCGCCGCCGC
>JACFYI010002008.1:114786-126425 GCA_014898755.1 Handroanthus guayacan
AAAAAAAAAAAAAAAACTTTAGTTTAATCTTAACGATCTGGAGTTAATAATCTTAGTTTAATGGGTTTGGAGTTAGTTTATACCGCAAGAATATAATTAATATGTCGACAATTACATATGGACTATAAGGTGTTGTCCATCAAGGACATGACAGTGCTCAAAAGACAAAGGAAATCCACCAAAAAGTGTTTAAAAATATATTTTTATGTAAATAGAGGTACTTTAATGTCTATCTGTCAAGCAGTACAAATCTAAGTTAACATTACAAGGATGCCTGGGCAAGCAGAGGCTCAAAGATTTTGTATAGTTGATAATTCAGTGCCCTTTAGTACTCGTTTTTATTAGAAACTAATTAGCTTAGATACAACTGATTTTATTTTGGTAATTGTTGTAGAAATACTTTTTCTTAAGGAGAGACATGGTTACATTTCGATTAAATATCATTATGATCACATTAATATATTTTAAAAATTAAATATATGAACTAAACACACTTCTAATAATCTAAGTTACCACTTTATAGATATACTATCATACAATAGAATCTTTCCCTCATTATCTTGTTGTTCGATCATGATACAAGGGAAACGCTATCATATTATATAGTTGGGTCAAAAACTTTTCCCTAATTATTTTGAATAAGAATTCAATTCTTCGGTATAGACTCCTCCCAAGTTGGTCATATCTCGACACTCATACATGAAGTTCACCTCTCTAAATTCAAATAGGATCACGAAAGAAGATGAGAGACCCATGACAAATGCACTACCACACCTGTTTAGGTCATTAGTAAGAAGCAATTATAGATACTGAGACTTAAAAGGGGAAGAAAAGAAATGAATTCGTTTCCTCAAGAACTATTATTACGTCATAAACACTTCATATTTACTCAAGCAAATGTAAACAAGTCATGAAAAATGACCTTATTAGTCTCTTCTTACACTTCGGCAACATATCCCCACAAATGATGGAATGGGTAGGTTTTCACACACGCTATACATGCACATATATGTGAGAAATCATAATGTACATCACACTTGCATAACTAACAACATAATAGAGGCGCCAAACTGCAAAGCAGCAACGACAGTAAGATACATTCCCGCTGAATATACACACCTCATCCGTACCCAAAATGCCGACTATTGAAAGCACATCCTGGTTAGTGAAAGTTCGGTGATCCACCTGGGACTTTCTGGGGGATCACTTTTTGTCTGTGGTTACACCAACAACGACATTGCTTACCTATATATTTTGAGATATTATCAGAATCATGGTTTGACGGAAAGAGGGTAAAGATTATAAAAATAAAAAGATGTAAGCAACAAATGTACCAGTTTCCCACTCTTGTCGACAGACATAGGGTTTTCCACAACAACGGTTTGGCTCTGGGAATTGGGTAATGCCTGCATTAAACCAGAAAAAGAATTGAAAAGCAAAGGAAGGGAAAGGAAAGAAAAAACATATGGTCATTAAGATTTGCCGTTACATGATATTCCTAAACCCTAAAGTTCTCGAGAAAACTAAGCCACATATCATAAACTCACTGCTGATGTTGAAGGCGTTGAGGCTGCGGAGGGTGGTCCAATTGGCCTATGCATGGGAATGGGGACCCTAACATTTCCCATCTGCAGTAAGAAGCAATGAGATGAAAGCACAATGGAGAAAGACCGATGCTAAGTGGTCCAGCTATATGACCCCAATTGAATGCTTATACACGTAACAAAAATCTAGCATTAGGTCAATTTCAGGTATGAAAAAGGGAATGGAGGACAATACTCTTTACTGCGCCTCAAACTTCCAACAGAAGATGAGACAGATGTATTAATATACTTACATTGACATTTGTGATAAATTGACAAACAGCACATTTGACGGATGGAGCGCCATAAGGGTACATTAGCGTTGTGTGACAGTTTCCACAGTTGATGTGGGCAATATTAGGTGCTAACAAGAGACAACCAAAATGAATACATAATCAATATTCAAAAGGGATGCAGAATAACTGAGATATTACAGTTGAAACAAATTCAGGTATGTAAGAATAATATAATCTCGCGACAGTCGTTTAATGGCCTAAATTGGATTGGGCAATATCAATTATTTAAGTGATAACTATGGTGTCAACATGTCAATTGTGAATTTGTCCATATATCCCCATGTATCCAATATCAAATATCAGGATGCAAGTAGTACACGAGCAGATAGAACCAGTTCGCCACTTTCGAGGACAATTATTGTGTTGCTGGAAGAAAATGTCACAATTAACAGAAAGGCTACATTAGTGGTTATTTGATGATGGATCCCCTTGTATAGCCAAGAACTGACTAAAGGTGCTGAAGGGAGCAAAGGTTCTCATAGCCATAGAGAAAATAGAACTAAGGAAAATCCAACAAAGAAAATACTTAATAACTCTTTTATCACCAAAGACATTGACCAGTAAATAAGGAGCAAGACAATGTCATTACCTGGTGCTAGGTTTACAGTGTGACAACAGGAACATCTCACACTTGTAGCACCACGAGTATACATCAGTAATGTACGGCAGCCTCCACATATCAGTTGGGCCATTTCCATTCCTGAGGATGAAGTTTAAGTTGCATAAAACCCAAAACAGAAATCCAGAATCAAGACTCAACTTATTAACATACGTTTCTACATATCCATGTACCAAAGTTGATACAATAGTAACTGTGAAATCATTATGGGATCACCATGACTCGGCTACCCACTAAAAATGCATGTCAGCAGTATCAGAACATTATGTGCAAACAGTTAAGAATGCTGGTTTTCAAATCAGAAAATGAACCCTTGTGCTGGTCTTATATCCATAAATAATAATATCAAGTACCTGGCTGAACATAACATATATGGATACTTGACAGCATGCAATATAAACACTTTATATCTGAACGCAAACATTAAGCTGAGCATCTCAGCATGAGATTCAAAGAACACAGACGCAACGCCTGGATTGAATGGATGTGCCCTGAAGCTAAACTCAGACTAACTCAGATTACCTTATGAATAAGACTTGAACTCATTGAAGCCGAAAGGGAACAGGGTGTTAAGATCTTTAGATGGTTGGGCCGACCAAAGTGGTGACCAAGAACAAATACTCCGAGTTTCCAGTTTAGACATTTTCGTTTATACAAAAACTTTACTCGGTGTAGAAAAAGCGGAAAATTTGGACATCTTGCCTAATAACCCTCATAAGTTAATGGTTAAATATTTGTATCAGTCATGCCATGTAGTAGGGCATCAAACAAGATACCTTAAATTAAATGACAAATTGCAAGTGTGAAGCTATACTTTTCAAAAACCCCAACAAGTAATATGGAGCTTTCATAAGGGAGATAGGGATGCACAGAATTTAACAAGGCAAGAAAGGTGCAAAATTATCGACCAAGTGAAAGGAAACAATTAAAAACTGCAGTAACATTTTTTGTCCAAGAAAGTAAGAATTAGCCAGAGAAATGAGAAAGAAATTGAAGGCCCAAACCAGAGACTGGCAAGTTTGTGGATAGAAAAGAAGCTGCATATGGTACATGTATTAAAATATACTTGAAAAAGGTCCAATGCCAGGGATGAGCCGAGCATGTTAGTTTCCATTGATTAATTTGTGCTCAGAAGTACATAACCATGGGGAGCTAGGCAAGAGTTGATGGAAGCAGGAAAAAGCAAGATATAGTGATAACATGAAGAGAACTACAGAAAATGTTAAGAGGGCAAAAGCATATCCGCAGAAAAGAAAACGGGGGTAAGAAAGTGCAGTTGATTCTTTTTTCAGTAGCTTTAGCGACTTAAGAATCTCAAATATCAGTAAAATTTTCCAAGATTAATCATGAAGACCATATTTTGTACTATAATTATTATAAAAATGACAAACACAAGCTTTTGTCAGCAATATCACCAAGAAAATAACAAGGCCAACACAAACACTCACACATTGAGCTCTTGAGTCCATGACGAATTAAATGATCATGATCTTGGGCAACACTACATTGAAATAGTATGTCCAAGGTTTAATAATTCACAATGATAAATAATTTTAACAGACTGGTCAAACCTATATACCAAATTCATGAAAGATTTATTGAGAGCATGCACTCAAGCATAAAAAATATGAATCTCCCAACTAATCTTAATACTGAACATATACAATCTCACCATAATACATCAAAGAATAGACATATGAGCTAAAGTTGACAATAAGACCATATCTCTCGGTGACTAATTTATAATTCCCCACATTCTCTCTTCCGAAGGTTATTCATTGCCGACACTAGCGTATGATACATGCTATGTTTCTCTCATGGTTAATGCATATTGCAGCAATGATTACCATATGGTTAGGATCTATTTGTGCAAGACATACTCCAAACATCCAAATACGATATAAAGCACATGTCCAGTAAATATTACGTATGTAGATACTTTACAATTGAAGTCTCAAATCTTCACATCTTTTGTCTTTGCATAGCGAATATACATGGATTAGCACGGCCGTGGAAAAGAAAATTTAATGCATGCAAATATTACGATTACCAACAAATTAATTCCTAAAAATTCATGAAATCGGAATATAACAGTATCCGCTACAGGATTAGCACGGCCGTGGAAAAGAAAATTTAATGCATGCAAATATCACGATTACCAACAAATTAATTCCTAAAAATTCATGAAATCAGAATATAACAGTATCGCTACAGTGAAGTTCTCTCTAGACTGTGACTTACTAGATCATCATTCATATTTTTCCTTCTTCAATTATCATGGAATTAAATCTATTCTTTGAACACATTACACAAAGCAAACCCCACCTATTTGCTCCCCCCCACCCACAAGCACACGCGGGCAAGGAAAGCAGGAAAATTAAGCACCTGTTCTTTTCCAGTAGCACATAAAATTATAAGTTCCTCTGAAATTGGAAATCTACAAATAACCTGGAGGGGGGACTGTGGTAACGGAATTACATATTGCGCAACACACATTGGTTGCACCACTTGGGTACATAAGAAGACTCCTACACCCGCTGCACACAATCTGGCTCTGCATTCCTCTCCTCAAACTGAAAAATTTCAACCCATGCCCGTCAGGAGAAAGTTGAATCAGAAACTTCAAAAGAAACCCACAAAATATCATCGGAAAAGGATTGGAATTTTCAAGACTCACCAGAAAATTAAGAAAGAAGTCAATTAGAACAGTAATAGAAGCCGATGGATTCACAATTCATCGGCGATGAAGACAGCAGTTTTGGTGGGAACTTCGAAAACCCAGATGGAATCGGAATCCGGAATCCCTATCGGTTGTTCAATTAGGAAAGGAAGGAGCTGGCGCGTGTCTTGACATTTTCTTCCCAACTTCTTTTCCCTGACATGACCGTATGAGGAATGATGTTGGCCTGGCCCTCTCACTATTTACCGGATCATGCATTTTTTTTTTTTTTTCATTTTTTAAACATTTTAACCCTCATTATTCTTTATCTGAAAAAACCCTCATTATTTTTTTTCTCATCCAATTTTTTTTTTTTATAAAAAAAGAATAAGAACATCATTCTTTTTATGTTTTGGGCAAAAAAATTATTTAATTTTAGAGAACTCCCATTGTAAATTTTTAATTTAATTGAATTTAATGGAAAAAATTTCAATTATTTGAAAGTATTAATCATAATATTTAAGTAACATCTTTTGAAGTAAGATGACGGCTGACCAAGTGAATATTTATAAACTAAATTTATTGACCTTAAGAGATAAAGTAAAAGGCAGCCTACAGTTTACTATTCCAACTAAATACCTCATTAAAATTATTTTACTCTCGGTCATAGTCATGCATTACTGAAGTACGAATCGTGATCATTTTCACCTTTCTATGACTTATTTTTACAGGACATTCTTTAAAAAATGTAAGAACAAAAATTGGAAATTCAAATATGATTCATCATTATTTCTTGGGATAATTACGTTAAGCAACCTAAATTATGGATGTTTTTATACTCTGCAACTTAAATAAAAAAAATTTATATGTTACCATCTGAACTTCGCAATATTTTGCACATTGTAATCGACGCATTTTCCTGTGAAATACTCAACAGGAATCATCTCACACGCTACGCACGTGTGAATAGTAAGGCGGAATTGATAATGAAAAGTTTCACTTCACCACCTGAACTTTCCAAAATCTGTACAATGCCACCTAATAGCATATTCTGGTGAAATATTCCATAGGAAAATGCACTTAGGTTGCAATGTGCAAAATTTGGTGAAGTTCAGGTGGTAACGTGCAAAATTTTTTTATTTAGATTGCAAAGTGTAAAAATTCTAATAGATTAGGTTGCTTAACGTAATTTTCTCGTATTTCTTTTATAAAAAAAAAAATATTATTCATTATTTATATTTTTAAATAGGGGTTAATTGCATTTGACTACCTTCTGAGATTATGAAATTATCAAGTACTATTCTCGTGGTTTAAAAAGTAAAAATTAGCCCTCATAAGTTTATAAAATTACCAAATCATCTATTTCGTTAAGTTTTTTGACAAAAAATTGATAGCGTTCTCCAAGTTTAGTCTCTAAAATGACAATGACCAAGTACAAACATATAATGGGTAGTTAGTATAATTAAAAAATTAGAGGATATTAGTAATTTTTAGTAAAAAAATCTAGCGAAATGGATGATTTAGTAATTTTTTAAATTTATAGGTGTTAATTTATAATTTTTAAACTATGAAGATAGTTTTTAATAATTTCATAATCTTAGAGGATGGTGAGATGTAATTAACCCTTTTAAATAATATGCGCATCTCATTTCTATTTGGTATCAAAAATACCAAACTGAAAGGCTGTGCAAGGACAAATGAAATGGTAGTCGTAGGGCCAAGGACGTTGCATTGTCATTTTCGTGGTGTTTTCATGTTGACTTATTTATGCATATAAATGAAATTATAAATCCAGCAAAACGATAAAAAAAAAAAAAAAAAAAAAAAAAAAAAAAAAGAAAGATAAAAATAAAGAAAAATAATTTCAATGTTTAACGAGACTTCGTTTAAATAGTAAAATCTGATGTATAACGTTGAATTAAATTATCAATGAATATATGAATCTGTGATCTTTATTACTTTCAATATTAATTGATGTATTGTACATTAGATATTGTTTTTATCTCGATATAAGTGATTGATTGAGTAGACAAGAATTAGAATTTAATTATTAATGATTATGTGTGACATCCTTTTATTTTATTAAATTTGCGATCTTATATTATTTATTTAATTTACTTGGAACCTTTCAGATTTGATCGTAGGTACTAAGGTAGGTGGTGGTGTTAGATCAACATGTGATATGTTTATGTGGTACACAATTAAATTCAATTTCCCATCGGAAAAAAAAGTACAAAAGTTTAATGGGTAGGGCATCGAGTAGTTCATATCACTGACAAAATTCCGACATTTGTAAATATTACACCTTTATTATAATTGTAGCTTAATTAGTATTCCATCTTGTTATTATAAGGTTTATGAGCCGTTTTTAATCCAATTAATTACGTTTTTCCCAGTACATATAATATATTCCTTTGTTTTCTCCAAATAATTTCGTTGGAGCTGGAAGTGTCAAACTCATCTTGTTGGACACATTTTACAGTCAAGGTCAACTAGATCAAATATGTCGAATCAAATCTCAAATTGACTTGCTGGAAAATTTGGGAATTTAGAGTGTTTAGATATTCTTAGCGCTATTAACAGGTCGGATCTATGTTATCCAAACTCGAATATAATAAACAAAATAAATATCTTAATCGACTCAATAACTTATAGGACCTATGATTTTTGAATACATATTCAAATTCCCCAGACACCCGAAATCCAAATTCGACACAACTAGAATTCTTTTTCCTTCTCCTTTTTTAATTTAGAGTTGCATGTAATATGTAAATATCTATAAAATAATTTGCACGAGATTTGAGTTTTTGATAATTTTATCTTATATTAGCCAAAAATTAAAAATTTTGACTATAACCTAACATTAGTTGTTTGGTTATCTTATGTCATTATATATCATTATATTTGACATCTTTTTTTCTTCTCGATTAGTGTCCTCTATTTGTCTCATTGTGAGGCATCTTTTAAGGCTAAAGTCCAATGTCATGTATATTACAAACATAATATATAATATTATTTTATTTACAATATTATGTGACATTATTAATATAACAAAATAATTATTAAAATTCAAATTCGAATCTTTAACCAATTAGATTGCTTAATTCTATATTTGCTCCATTTGCTTCAACTTACAAATACTTACAATCAAACCTTATCCATCTAATGTTATAATCAACTAAAAATTCTAAAATTCAAACCGAATTCAAATTGGATTCAGATTAAAGTTCATCTCGATGGCCCTAGCCCCTAGGCATCTCCTTGCATTGCAGAGGGTGAAAGAGCCCTTTTAGGATTGCTGGGTTTGTTCGATGGGCCTAGGCACCACAATAAGGGCCCTTGGGCCTCCCAGTGGGTTATCACTACTTGTTTCCATGAACTAGCAAAATCACTCAAAAGTCCAAACTGATACAATCTTTTTTTCTTGTTTTTCCATCTCTTTTTCTTCTTTTCCTTCCCCTTTTCCCCTTTCTTTTTTTGGATAAATACAAATTGATGCAATCTAAAACACATAAAACTACAAACTAATTGTTAGATAGTTTTATACAATCATTATTACATCTACAACAGTACAATGTTTCATTGCAACAATACACCCTCCAAGATTTCAGTAAGTTACTGAACCATAAGTTAAGTTAAAACACAAATAAATCTCAAAAAATTCTCTTCAAATGCATAATTTCTTCATGTGATCATGTTCTATTTAAGCTTAAATCGTGCAGTAGCCAATGTGGTCGTGTATTTTCTTGGTAAACTCTAACCATAGAACTTTGTTCATCACATTCTTCTCCTCCTCCTTTATTTGTTGAAGAACCGACTTCTCCGACCTTGTTTGATTCATCAAAATCACGAAACTTGTTGCTTTTTGATCGTAGTTTCCTCCCAATACTCAGTGTTAGATCTACTTCTACATCACCTTCTTCTTCAATATCTGTAATCTCCTTTTGCTCCTCGGATGGATAAACACTCGATGGGGTGCTTTCTAATGGCGTTTCAAGATCAAATTCGATTGGAATTCTTGATCCCTCTCCCGAACAACCCTCACTAAGTTCCTTTTGATCTTCTCGTACACTCAATGCCCGAAAACTATGTGAATGTCCTGTTTCTGTCTGTGATACTGTCTCTTTCCGTTGTTTTAGTCCATTTTGAAGCTCTTGCATCAACTTCTTCTGAAGATTATACAGCCGATGCAGCTCATGAACCTTAAATCAGACCAAACTTGAATCAGCACTAATTAAAGACATCTGCAAGAATTAAACAGCTTTAATCATCTACTATGTGAATATATCAAAATACCTGCTGTCTGAATACTTCTTCTTGCATCAAAATCGCATTTCTCATCGACTCCAAGTTGTGAAATTCAAGAATCCGGTCCATAAAACGCTTTACTTTGTAGTAACCACCTTCTGCTTGTGGATGAAACTGAGGATTAATGGACAATGGATTCGCAGAAAGGTCGTTAGTCAACGGATTTATCAAATGTTGAAGTTTGGTTATCATGCCTGAAAGACAAGACATTGTGGGACACTTAGATTTCAACAAAGAATTTAACAAACTATCTCATAAACCACATCATTACTGTCTGTAAATTGTCAAAAGACAGAAAGACTTCAAGAGAGGGGCAAATTATTTGATAACTAACAATATTTTCAATATAATTCCATGCACGGCATGACCTAGAAGGGGAAAAAAAACAAAAGGAAAAAAAAAAAGAAAGAAAAAATTTATCCTGATTATATGTGTCTAAAGAAAAAATTTATGCTGATTATGTGTGCCTATCTAATCTTTTCATAAAGTTTGTGGACAATTATATAGTATCAATCTATCATGCGCAGATAATGTATTAAAACCAGTGGTTATCATAAAAATCACACACTATTTGGAATTTTGTTGTTCTTCTTAGAAAAAAAGTCAAAAAAAGAGGCTCAAAATTGTTTTATATCAGATAATGGATTCCAGACGTGATCTAAGCTAGTTGATAAACTGAGCAACATAGGTCATAGGTTCTTTCTAATCTTCAAACTTTACATCAATCATGGGACTTCTAAGAAATCTCGTTCAAGAAACTTAAATTTTATGAAACTACAAGATTAGATTAATGAAGTACATTGAAGAAAAAAGAAACAAACTTACCTTAAACAAACGTCGAATTTCAGTATGAATCTCATTGAAATCTTCAAAATATAACAAAGTTTTTTCAAGAAAAGCTAATCCCACAACTGAGTTTTGATGGAACAGGGAAAAATAAAACTATGAACAAAGTTTGGAGAAACAATAAATGAATATGTAGTAATAAACTATGACAGCATGTATATGGTTTTGAATGTATAGATTATATTCTTGGGGAGACAACAAATCAATCTTGGGAATAAACTATGAAAAAATTGTGGGATTTAAAAAAAATTAAGGTTGACAGGCTGTATTGTGTATGAGCATGTGTTGTGTATGAGAAAGAAGAAAGAGAAGAGCTGTTGCTAGTTAGAATATTGTGTTTAGTTTAATCTGTGCATTGTATTTGGGAGTGCTGTGTTTTAGGAAGATCAATGGAGGGGACCCACAGGAGAATCATGAGGAATATGTAATGGATATATATACACAGATATAGATACAGATACACACAGTCATACGTGTGTGTGCGTGTGTGTGAGACTTCCAAAACTTCAGCTAATGTAGGGCTGTGGACTAAATATTCCAGGCAGGTCTTTGTAGGGATATATTAGAATATGAAAAAGTTGCTATTAATTTAAGAGAAAAAAGTTTTAAAGTGAAATGACTTAAAGTAAAAATAGGGGTTAAAGACGTAAAGTTATCAAATGTTGTCATTAAATGTCATTTGATAATTATTGAAGTCTTGATTATTATTACATAATTTATTTTTCCATAAAAGATTTAAGGGATAATTGCCCAATGCTCTTAAGATTTGGCATAATTTCAGAATTATTCACTATGGATTGACAAATTACAATAATGCCACAGGTCGTTAGATCGATCAGCTTATAAAGAACTTAACGGAATTTGTGTAATATTACAAGTGGACTCCTTAAATAAGGATTTACTTATTATGTTTTAGTCGATACATGGTGTTTTCAATAGTGAGTAAATATATGAAGATTGACAATACAAAATACCTCAACATAATCAGACCTTCATGTTTGACGATGAGTTTAGGTCATCATTTATTTGAGTTAACATGATAATGCAAAACAACAGATGCCCCAACTTTCCAAACCCTTTGGAATCTTAATTAATAGAATTAATAATTTATATTTTCACACCCTCTCTTCTCAAAGTTAACTGCATTAACATCTTGATTGGTTTCGCATTTCAAAATTTCCTTGCAATGGTTGACTTAGAAACTAGATCTTGATGGAGCACGAAAGATTATTTAACCTATTCTTTATTGCTCAGTTATAAAAAGTCTTAGATAAGATAGAATTATAACATGTAGTATAGTCTTTATTAAATCATTTAAGTTTTTTTTT